>OY728156.1:2026071633-2026377366 GCA_963277665.1 Viscum album
AATTATTTACTTAATCTTCCAAAGGCACTGGAATTTACAATACTTTGTTTATATTTGATGGTTAATTATTTTTAAAACCATGTAATAATATTTTTAAAAGGATATAATAGCTATAGTTGGTATCATAGTATGGTCTAGTTATTTTTTCATATTAGGACTAGAAAATTGTATTAATAACCCTAGATATAATTATATCACCATGGATAACCTTGATTGAAACTTATGGAATCACAATCTAGGCTATACTTTTCATTTAAAATTTTATCCTTCTATGTTCAAAGATGACTTTTTATATTATTATTAGCTAAGTATTCAACCCCCCCCCCCAATTGTATTTTATTTTTCTTAGTTAATGAAAATAAATAGGAGAACTCGTACCAATAATAAATGTGATATGAAATGTGATGATTTCCCTAATAAAATGCCAAATATGATGGGAACAGAAGCTCATAACTTCATGAAATTACTTACTCAACTGGATCAAGTTATTAATAATAACTTGAATTGTGTGGAACTCCATCATTATCTTATAAAAGAGAAAGTTTCGAATGAATCCTTTATATGAAAAAGGTCTCCTATATTTAGTGGATCTTCTGATACCCTCAACACAAAATAATGGATTAACTCCATTAAGAAGATATTACCTATTATCCAGTTCTTAGAAGAAGAGAATGTCGTGTTGGAGATCTATTGTTTTGATGGGGAAGTTGATTAGTGGTGGAAACTGATGAATAACAAAAATTCTAAAGAGAAAATTAATTCCATGAAATGGGAATCATTCAAGAAAATATTTTTCAATAAATATTTTCTCTGAAATCTTTGTCTTAGGATGGAAAGGTAATTCCTCAAACTGAAGAAATAGGAAGGCAATTCTATTGGGGAATATGATAAAAAATTTAAAATTCTTTCCTTATATGCATTCATCTTTGTCATGAACACTAAAATCAAGGTGGATCACTTCTTCAACAGACTAAATTTGAGTCTACTAAAATTATTGGAAATTCAAGACTTTGACAACTATGATGAGATTTTCCTTTGTTCCCTTAAGGTTGAAATGGATATTGGATACTCTTTGTGATCTCATGGTCCCTAAGATAAAAAGTGGAAAATTGAGTTTAATATGGTATTATCAATATATAAATCCCATGATGGAAAGAAAAATCAACATTTAATGTGTCAAAAGTGTGGGAAGAAGCATCTTGGAAACTCCCTAAGGGGAACCAGGAGATGGTTTAAATGTAGAAGATAGGGTCATCAGGATAATTTTTTCTAAAGGGATATGAAGATTCCCACAAAAGAGGAAGAAGAAATAAAGGTTCATATTAACACTAACCTTGTAGTATTGTATTTCAATAGCAAGTAATATGGTAATTATACGATCCAATTCCCTAATCTAAGGGTTGTTGAAGGCAATCAAAAATAACCTCCATGGCAGCAAGTAATGGCATATGTTATCATAATCCAAGGGTTGAGTTCTCAATTGAACTTGTTCTTGGATCTTCTCCTATTTCAAATACTCCTTGTAGAATAGACACCATTTAGTTATAGGAACTAAATTAAGCAGTTACAAGATAATATGGACAAGGGTTTCATATGCATGTGTGCTTCACCATGGGGTGCGCTAGTCCTATTCTTCAAGAAAAAGGATGGATAAATGTTCCTTCTATATTGACTATTATAATCTCAACAAAATTAAGATAAATAAAAATTATATCAACCATGGATATATGAATTGATAAATCAACTAAGTGGGCCCAAGTATTTCTCTAAGTCTAACCTTTGGTCGGGATATCACGTATTAAAAGTGAAGAATGAAGATATTCCCAAGTCTACCTTTAAAACATGGTATGGGAACTATGAGTTCATAGTGATTCCCTTAGGAATCACTAATGCTTCATCAATTTTCATGGACTTAATGAATAGAGTCTTTAGAGATTACCTCTAAAATTTTTTGGTAGTCTTTATTGATGATATTCTCATATACTCAAAGAGAAAGGAAGAACATGAGGAGAATTTGAATAGTGTAATAAAGACTATGTAAAGGGATAAACTATATAATAAGTATAGTAAATGTGAGTTATGTATAAAGGAAGTATCATTATTGAGTCATGTTATCACCAGTAAAGGGATATTTGTGGAACCTTCTAAAACCAAGGCAATTGAGGAGTGGCTTAGTCCAGCATTTGTAATGGAGATATGTAGTTTACTTGGTCTATCTAGGTATTATTGACAATTTTTGAATAACTTCTCATAATTTTCAAACCCACTAACCAAGCTAACACATAAGGGAGTAAAGTTGGTATAGACCAGTTAATATGAATACTTCTTCAAAGAGTTGAAAAAGAGGATTATCACTACACCTATACTCACACTAACAACAAGTGAAGAAGGTTTTTTTATATAAAATGATGCTTCAAAGAAAGGATTTGGTTTTTTACTCATGCATAATGATAAATTGATAGCATGCGCCTCATGGTAGTTAAAGATCCATGAGCATAACTACCTGATGTATGATTTGGAGCTAGAAGCTATGAGTTTTTCCTTGAAAATCTGGTGGAACTAACTCTATGGTGAGAAGTGTGACATATATACTGATCACAAGAGCATAAATTATATATTCACACAAAAGGATCTCAACATGAATCTAAGGAGATGGTTAGAGATAATCAAGGACTATGATTTCACTATTCACTATCATCCTATAACGGAAAACAAGGTAGATGATTCTATTAGTATAAAATAACTTGCTACTCTATCCATGAGTGATTAGGTTTGGAACTAGGATTTTTGGGCCTTTCACCTTAGATAAAGAAGGACCTACTAGATAATGCATAGAGATCATCTTTCTCCATCCATCCTAGAAGTAATAAGATATATCATGATCTTCGAGAACACTAATGTTGGTATAATATGAAGAAAGATATTTTGGAGTATATCTCAAGGTTTTTAGTATATCAGAAAGTTAAAACATAGAAAAATAAGTATAAATGGATAATGAAACCATTTCCTATACTCACATGGAAATGGAAAAATGTCACTATGGACTTTGAAATTGGTATCCTGAAAACATCGAAAAGAAGCAATTTGATATGGGTTATGGTGAATTGACTCACCAAGACTACCCACTTCATTCTTATTCAGGAAGATTTATCACTTGAAAAACTTTCCAAGTTATATGTGAAGGAAGTGGTGAGGCTGCATGGGGTACCACTTTGGATCATATATGATCATGATCCTAGGTTCACATCAAAATTATAGATAAGTCTTCAACATGATTTGAGTAATGAATTGAATTTCATCATGGATTATAACCCCAAAACTGATGTCTAATATGAAATTACTCTAAAGAAACTCAAAGACATATTTAGAGCCTATTAAATAGAATTTAAAGGTGGATGGGAACAGTATCTACCATTGATTGAGTTCTCATATGACAACAATTTCCACTCAGGTATTTAGATGGCTCCATATGAAGATCTATATGGGAAGTGATGTATAAGTCTAACCTTCTTGGATAAATTTGGAGAAAAAAAGTTACTTGGACCTAATCTTGTGTAAGAGATAATAGATAAGGTTCAATCCATCCAAAAACATATCAAAGATTCTTAGAGTTAGCAAATGATCTATGCTAAGAACCATCAGATGGATTTATAGTTTGATGTTGGAAACAAATTATTCATTAAAATATCACTATATAAGAGAGTCATATAGTTTTTAAGGAAAGGGAAGCTTAGCCTAAGGTACATTGGCCCCTTTGGGGTCATTTATTACGTAGGAGAAGTGGCCTATTGGCTTGCACTTCCACAAAATATGGCTCAAGTTCATGATGTGTTCCATGTATCTCTCCTAAGGAAGTACATACCTAACCCCTCACATTTACTAAATCTAGAGGTGGTATAACTAGATAATAACCACTCATATTAAAATCAGTCAGTAAAGATCATAGACTATAGAGAAAATTTCCTATGACAAATGATGAATTGTAACAACCCGATATTTTATGATAAGTATTCTTTTTAATTTATTTGATGTCATGTGTTTTATGCTACAACAATATTATCTTGTGTTATACACAACACCGTATTAGCTTGCAGTATACGCAACACTATTCTTAGATTATGCTACACACAATTTCAAGTTTGTTTGATAATAGTCATTCTACGCAACATTGAGTATATATATATATATATTCAATGTATAAATGAAAAATGGTTGGATTATGTTATAAAGAAACAAAAAAAGAGTCTTGCACAACACGCAACCCTGGCTTGGCTTGCATTACACGCAATCGCGACCTTCCTCGATAGCCTGTGTCGTACGCAATACCGGGTTTTACTAAACAACGATATATTATTAAAATATTATTAGAACTAGATTTTATGAATAGTAATACCCACCTTTTAAAATTTTATAAATTTTATCTTTCAAAATGGACTTCATTTTTGGATTTGGAATATCGAAATTATCCTAGGGTGAAATTTTGGTATTTTTCTGAAAACTTTCAATTTTTGATGAATAGTGAAAACACTGGGTTACTATTTAAAAACCGACTTTTTATTTAAATAATTATTTATTTTATTTAATTTTATTTTAGGTTAAAATTGATACATAATACCTATATAAATTCAAAGTAATTCATTGGAGTCATTTTATAATAATTTTAGATATATAAAAATGTTATTGAACTTTTCACCATCTTTTACCCACCTCCTAGGAGAATTTCCAAATTCACATAAAACTTAATTTTACCGCTTTTGTGAGTGGAATTTCAAAAATCCGAGAGACGCGGTTGTCAGTAAGTAAAATGTGGTTCAATGAGATGAAAATAATTTTTGGTGAATAGTAACTTTTTTACTTTTTTTACCACGGTTAAAAGTAAATAGGGTAATTAAGGGTACAAATGATATTATTATTACCCTAACACATGTCCTAATTCTATTGGATAAGTGTAACTCGACAAAAAACAACCTTAGAAATAAAATATGACCATTTAGGCCCACTTGGATTAGATTAGGACATTTAATATTAATTTATTTAAAGAAGGGTTAAAATAGTTAAAATCAAAGTTTAATAAGTAAATTATTTTTAATATAGGGTTATACATAAGATAAATTCGACTATAAATATTAATTAGAAAGATAAAAATATTTCCAACATAATGGTATTTTATTTATAATTTTTATATATTAAATAATTTAATTTATTTATGACACAATGATGATGCAGTAATTATCTTATTAATGAAATATTGACATAATTGATGTTATAAATACCCAAATAAATGTAATTTGAGACTTTTTATGAATTAAAATAATTTTCTAGGTTAATATAAAATGTTAGTATTGATTTAATTAACTTTTTTCAAACTAATCATTCTGTTATAATTTTCAATAAAATCAATTACCAAATAGTGTCAAAATTGACATAAAATAGTTTTTAAAACAAATATTATATTATTAATTTTAATTTTATTCCTAAAAATATAAGGTTTGGCCAAATGACTTAGATAAGGTTTTATATATTAATAATAAACAACTTGGGGTTCTTTTGTCTTGTTATAGTAAGTTTATTAACCTTAGAGTGTAAGAAAACAAGAAGACGCGGTAAAAGTAAAATTATTTAACTTAAAGTTAAATCTAAATGATAAGGTTAAAATAGAACCCTAAACTTGTCCAAATTCTATTGGATGAGAGGATTTCGACCCATCCCCACCTTATCTTCGAAATAAATCAATTTGGAGCTATTAAAAACCGAATATGGCATTATAATAAAATAATATTTTTAGTTTTTCCAATGGTGCCCCTCTCCTCCATTATACAAAGGGAACCTCCTCCCTCTCTTCCTCACACCACTTTGAGCCTTCAATCTCGGCCAACCCCTGCCAAATTATCTTCTCCACTTCCATAGAAACATCATATAGGTCCTGGTCTTCATCAAAGACCAATTTTAATTCCCTAATTGGAGGTCTCAAAGAGGCGCTTCAAAGAAGAGGAGGTTCAGATCCATATGAAGCATATCGGACCTAAGGTAAGGAATAACTTTTCGAATCTCGTTCTTATCTGAGATTTTTTATTCATAAGTATTTACTGGGGTTATTGTTCTCATCTATGTCCATGTTTCCTAAAAATGGTTTCATGTATGTTTAATGTCCTTTTTACCAATTTTTGACTTTTACTACATGGTATGTATGGAATCTTTCTTTTACGAGGTACTTTTTGACTTTTCCGACAAAAGTACGAGAAAAATGTTATTTTTAACTTATACGGTGTGAATGGATTTTTACGGTTTTATAAAGCCTTATTTTCAGGAAGCTTCCTCTAAAATATTTCATAACTATTTTCAAAAAAATACTTTTCATTTAAAATTTCATGTAATTTTGTGAAACGAATATGATTTTGAAGAATAAAGGATATTTTCCTAAAGAATTCATTTCAAGTGTTTTATCAAAACCATTTTCCATCTAAGATGACATTACTTCATATGTGTATGTTTCATGTATAATGTCTCTATGATTTACATGGTTTCACTTTTCTTATGATGAAATATCTATTTGTTTTATATGGATTATGTGATGATGGGATGATTTTTATGAAACCCATTTTATTCTTTAGGTTATGATGAATGTTTTAAGTTTATTTTGTGGAACAAGTAAGAATGATTTCATTATGAGATGGGTGGGACCTATATCTCCCTCCAATGCATTGGGTAAAGATTTATATATCATGAGATAGACATGGCTGGAATGGTAAGTTAATCTGGTTCAGTGTTACAGGACTGAAACAAGGAGTGAACTCGATTCAGAAAGAGACTTTGTCCACTAAGATGGTCTTGGCAGCAATGCCTTGGCTACTATGGAAATCATAACAAGTGATGAATGGTTTCCACAATTACATGTTTTATTCCCATGCTATTTTATCATGATTGATGTTTCTTTATGATATATTCCTTACGTACTTCTAAGATTTATGTCTTTGCTCAAGGTTTTGATGTTTAGATTTTATGTTCAAGTTTTTGCATTCAAATGTTTATGGATTATTTTATGTTCTCTATGCTTACCCTTACTGAGCATTTGAGCTCACCCTTTATATGTTTTATTTTCCCCAGAATATAAAGAAAGGTTTTAGGTAAGAAAACAAAAGGGGAATATTTTTATGGAGATGTTGAAGATCTTTCACGACGATTAGAAGATTATGTTCCGAGTTTCCAAAGACACTAAACTATTATGGTTTTTGTTTGTCTGTTTTTGTTATGTATTAAGTATTCTGCAAAATTAATGTAATTTCCATGTACATCAAGCTTCGGGTCTCTATAGTTGGTATCAGAGGAAAGGTTTAGTCAACCTTTGGAAACTAGGATGCAAAAGCATTAGTGAGATCCCTAGAGATATTTCTAAGGTATGTCTAGGGATGTCCCTAAGGTTAAGTATACATATAGGTTATAGTCCTAGAATTGCGCTAATGATCTTAGAATTAAACCTAAGATGTTAGATATTAAAGGTACTCCCCTTTATTATTTTGTTTTCCCTAGCATGGTATTTGCCTCTCACACTATTATTTTTGGGTTTTAGACGATGGCTGGAACCCGAAGGAACTGTGTTGATCAATGTAATGGACAATGCAATGATTTTCCTCCTAACCAAACCAATGTCATGGGAGATGGAGTGCACAATCATATTTCTATACTTACACAAGCTATGAATCATTCTGGACTTCAAAATGAGCAGAGAAAGGAGAAACATTCTGTTGAATCCTTCATGAGGCAGCGTCCACCTTCACTCAGTGGGTCTTCTGATCACTTAGTGGCGAAATAATGGATCAGTACTACTGAAAAGATATTTTAAGTTCTACAATGTTATGAGCATGATAAATTCATCTTAGCAGTATATCGTTTGGAAGGTGATGCTAATCAATGGTGGAATCTTATCAAGAATACGAGGTAAAGAGATGAAATTGAGTCCATGGAATGGGACGAGTTCAAGAACATGTTTTTCAGTAATTACTTCCCTCATATTCTTCAAACAAAGATGGAAAAGGAGTTTCTTGAGCTTAAGCAGAAGGATGATGAATCTTTTGGTATATACGAAGAGAATTTTACAAGACTTTCAAGGTATGCATCTAGAATTATCATCCAACCTGAAAGTAAAGTTGATCGATTTTTCAGTGGCTTAAAACCAAGTCTTCGAAGGGCATTAGCTATAAGAGACTTCAGTAGCTATGAAGAAATTGTGTGTTGTGCTATCAAGGTAGAACTATAATTTGGTGTAACATATCCATCTCATGGTTTTGACAAGAAATGAAAGATGGAGTTCAGGGAGAAATCTCAGAACAATTGTGAAAAGAAGATGAATGTTTCTTTATGCTCAATGTGTGGAAAGAAGCATGGTGGAGATTGCCTAAAAGGTACTAGAAAATGTTTTAAATGTGGAAAAGAAGGTCATCGAGCAGTTGATTGTTGAAGTAATGGGAAAAAGGTTGCTAATGACTTGAATATAGAAAAGACTACAGATAACTCTCCACCAACACTTCAATGCTTCAAGTGTAAGGAAATGGGGCATTGTGCTAATAAATGCCCTAATCCATGGGTTAATGATGATCTACGTGAGCAACCTCTTAAGGAAAAGGATAAAGGGAAGTCTCATGCGATCACTATTTGTGATGTTGAGTATGAAAATGATGTTGTGTAATGATTAAGTGTTTATGTAATGGTATTTCAAAATAGTATCATGGAATCTCCTTTATGGTATTGTAGAATTTTGGAATATCTATGTATTGGTTTTCAATAATTATATGGTATTGGTAACCATGAAAAAGTGATTGAAATATTTTTGGAAATCAGATGATATGCACATAATGAAGGGATAAGAAGATAATGAGATGTTTGATTGTATTCATGAGCTCATGATTGATATAAGGACTAAGTGATATCATGGTTTGAGTATATAGAATTTTTGGGATTTTGGTATGTGGAAAGAGTTAACTTTTGGAAGCATTCATGTTTTCACTAAGGTTAAATGGGTTTTTATTTTTTAAGAGAATACATGATTAATGTATTCACATGTTTGTAATTTGACCAACAAGATATATCTTATGATATATGGGGGATAAATGACAGCATTTACGTGATTGTTATGTGACATTTCAACTAATCATTTTCTTTATACTATGAGCCTGGACCGAAGTATTTTATATAAGCCTAAAGATTGGAATGGATTATTTTGGACATAAGTTAGTATTGTTTAAGGATAGAAAATTTTTCAATATTATTGATGGGATGTTATAGTAATGTAGTTTTAGAAAAAGGACAACCTGTAGGACTGGCGACAGCCCATCACATTGGACAAGGCTGTGGGAATCGAACCCACAACTGAAATGCGACTGGCCTTTATCGCCTACCACTGGCCTACAGGAAGTCTCTGGTTAGTATAAACTAGTTTTATTTTATTAAGTGGTATGATAGATGAAGTATAAGTCCATTTTTGGAACTATATACAATAGATGGACTTATGTATATAACTATTGTTAACCTTTTGATTAAGACAGATGGAATGAACCATCATTCTATCACATGATCTGTTAACACTTCACGAATGACAAATTCAACTTCATTTCATTAAGAGATGAAGTGGAAATTGTTCAAGGCACGAAAAACGGTGAGATTATATCGAAATAAAGTAAGTATTTCTTCTAATTAAAATTCTTCAACTTTAGAGAAATGATCTTGAAAACCAAAATTTTTGTCTTAGTGCCCTTATATCTAATGAATCAGATGCTACCTTATATCATCACAAATTTATGGCTTTATGATTATTTGTGTTTTCATAGCCATGTTCTCTACCACTCTCCATTAGAATTTGATGGTTAGATTTCTCTTCCATATCCATATTTTCACCTATATTCTCCTACGTGGAAACCCAGTGATGAGTTAATTTGGGTAATTGTTAAGTTTCATACTTTAGTTTCTAAAGTTAAGTTTTGGTATTTCATTTTACTATGTGGGTTTCAATTAAAGAAACTTTCAAGTAGAAAACCATGTATAACCCTGACGAATTTCGAGGGCGAAATTCATTTTAAGGGGGGTAGAATGTGACAACCTGATATTTTATGATAAGTATTCTTTTTAATTTATTTGATGTCATGTTTTTTATGCTACAACAAGATTATATTGTGCTATATGCAACACCGTATTACCTTGCAGTATACGCAACACTATTCTTAGATTGTGTTACACACAATTTCAAGTTCGTTTGATAATAGTCATTCTACGCAACATTGAGCATATATATATATATTAAATGTATAAATGAAAAATGGTCGGATTATGTTATAAAGAAACAAAAAATGAGTCTTTCACAACAAGCAACCCTGACTTAGCTGACATTACACGCAATCGCGACCTTCCTCGATAGCGTGTGTTGTACACAATACCGGGTTTTACTAAACAACGGTATATTATTAAAATATTATTAGAACTAGCCATTATGAATAGTAATACCCACTTTTTGAAATTTTATAAATTTTATCTTTCAAAATGGACTTCATTTTTGGATTCGGAATATCGAAATTAGCCTAGGGTAAAATTTTGGTATTTTTCTGAAAACTTTCAATTTTTGATGAATAGTGAAAACACTAGGTTACTATTTAAAAACCGACTTTTTATTTAAATAATTATTTGATTTATTTAATTTCATTTTAGGTTAAAATTGATACATAATACCTATATAAGTTCAAATTAATTCATTGGAGTCATTTTATAATAATTTTAGATATATAAAAATTTTATTGAACTTTTCACCGTCTTTTACCCACCTCCTAGGAGAATTTCCAAATTCACATAAAACTTAATTTTACCGCTTCTGTGAGTGGAATTTCAAAAATGCGAGAAACACGATTGATGTCAGTAAGTAAAATGTGGTTCAATGAGATGAAAATAATTTTTGGTGAATAGTAACTTTTTTACTTTTTTTACCATGGTTAAAAGTAAATAGGGTAATTAAGGGTAAAAAAGATATTATTATTACCCTAACACATGTCCTAATTCTATTGGATAAGTGTAACTCGACCAAAAACAACCTTATGAATAAAATATGACCATTTAGGCCCGCTTGGATTAGATTAGGACATTTAATATTAATTTATTTAAAGAATGGTTAAAATAGTTAAAATCAAAGTTTAATAAGTAAATCATTTTTAATAGGGGGTTACACATAAGATAATGTCACGAACCGTCCTCAGGGCCCGTTCCGTGACTACCCCAAGCCCGCCTTCCATTGGCCAGGGGCTGGCGACTAGCACCAAGGCGTAAATCCCGAAAAAAGGGAAGGCATTGCCTTTGAAAAGTAAACAAACACCACAGAGCAAGCAAGCAGTAGAAGTAAACACTAAGTAAAAGCTGAGTACAACAGTAAGTGTGGAAAAGAAAGTGGGCCAGTATACAAACCCAAACTGAAAGTAAATTACAACTGGAAAGGGAAAACAGCAACTGAAAAGTAAAGCCGCAACGTCGAGCTGTCCACTGGAAATCCCACCTGAAGGGTGGGTACAGATAGCCTCCACTGCTCCTCGGGTCCAGCCGACCGCTCCGAGTACGTCCCGCCCAGTGGTCCACCTCTAGGTACCATCCTGCTCCGCAAGCCTCAACCACGATCAGCGTTGTCCGTCGTCTGTAACCAACACAACGTAGTGTGGGCATATCCCGTGTAGGGGTGAGTATAAGCTACTCAGTAGGGACCCCGAGACCCCCGAAGGTCTCCCAAAATCCACAAAGTATAAACCATAAAGGAAAGATACAATCACGAAGTAACATCCGACACGGCTTAGGTATATCCCAATACATATACCTAAGTCATCAATTCTCGTTCGACTCCAACATCCGAACCCAAGTACAACCCAGTCCACACAGGAAAGCAAAACGTATACCCACACAGGATAGCACAACACAATCCACAAAGGAAAACAAAAAGGATTCAGCTCACACAGGTATACTTCTTCATATGACGATAAAGATGACCAGATATTGCCACTGATTCATCTAAGTCATTGGACCCACAAATGATCGATAGATACTAACCCCCGCAATGACCCACAAAGGATCTGACCCACAAAGGATCGATAGGTAACTAACCCCCGCAATGACCCACAAAGGATCTGACCCACAAAGGATCGATAGGTAACTAACCCCCGCAAAGACCCACACAGGATCGGACCCACACAGGATCTGTAGGCACTGGCCCACACAGGACTGCTAAGCGCTGACCCACATAGGATCGGACCCACACAGGATCGGTAGCACTGACCCACAAAGGATCGCAGAGTGTTGTAGTCGTCGCCGTCGAATCCACTGAGGATCTCTGCACAGTTGTCGTCATCACAGTAGTAGTCACAGCCAGCTCTAGGGTTCCTGCACACAACAAACTCGTTCAGGAGGGTCCACTCCATGATCCTAGAGGCTGATACATCAACTAACACATAGTCCAGAGTTGATGTATCCAAAAGTTCTGTATCGTCAACAGGAACTCAACGTCGCAGACGGCGCGTCAATCGGACGCCCGGTCTGAGAGTTGTTGGCTTTTTCGTCCCAGGGGCCCGGTTGTTTTTTAAGTAAAAACCAACCCGACCATACTCCACCTACATCCAAACCTCGAGCGGAGTAATCCAAAATATCCGTCTCACTTAGAGGAATCCATCAAAGTCGACGGTACGTCAATCGGACGTTCGGAGCTCAAGATATGAGTGTTTCCGCTCCGAGGGCCCGGTTGGTTTCGTGTACGAACCAACCCGTCCGAACCCAAGTACTCTGAAACCTTGAATTTAGTATACCGAAATGACTGTCTCAATCCAAGGATTACATCGCCGCTGATGTCACGTCGTTCGGAGGCCCGTAGCTCAAGTTATGAGCAAAACACTGAAAAGGTTCGAAAACGGGGGGTCTAGGCCCGGACCGACCGAGCCCAACCCCCCCTGGGTCGACCTGACCCAGGTCAGGGTCCGGCCCGGCCTGGGCGCGACCCGGCTGGCCGGTCTGGTGGCTCAGCGCTGGCCGAGCGGCCGCACCCAAGGAGCCGAGGCCCCCCCGCCCGAGGGCCGCTCCGTGTCACAGGACGCGGCGCAAGGCCGCGTCCCTTCCCCGCGGTCCCGCGCGGCCGCGAGACCAGCTCTCACCGCCGCGGATTCATCCGCGGCGGGTCTTCCCATTGGCGCGCCGGGCACCACCGCTTCCTGGCGGTCGGCCGCTGCCGGCCGCCTCCTCCGGCCGCCGTGCCAGCGTGGCGCGCCGGTGGGAACTTCCGCGGACCACCGGACGCGCTCTGGTGGTCCATTTTGCCTGCAGTTTTCGCTTACGACTCTCCCGGGATCTGAACTCTGCTGCAAAGGCATCCAATCGCCATTCCGATCCCATTTCGTAAATGCCGTTAATCCACGCATCAACGAAAAACTGCGGAGGGTTGTCAGGCCGTGTTTGTTTGGCCCTCACCCTTCGCGTTAGGTGATAACAATTGGGAAAAAAATATTCAACACATGAAAAACAAAACAAGGTACAATTTTAATAAATTAAAATTGAACTTTGATCCAAGTTATTTGTTTTAGAAGGAACAACCATGGGAATAAAAATTATTCTCAAATAAAACCCCTACCTCGTAGCTGTCGTCGGACGAGAGTTCTTCGCGGAATTGACTGTCGCAGAAGAAGAGGATCGTCGCGTCGCGGAAGGGCGTCGCGTCGTCGTGGAAGGGCGTCGCGTCGATGATCTCCAAGGGTTAAATAAAACCCATGGATTTAATTTCAAAAATTAAATCCATGTTAAGGATAAAATTCACAAAGGAAAATTTAAAATATCTGAAATCTCCTACCTCAAGCAGTTGATGATCGGAGATTGTTGCAGGGAAGAACGTTGTAGAAGAAGCGTCGTGGAAAGAGAATCATCGGCGTCGCAGAACACGGCGTCACGTCATCGATCTCCGAGGGTTCGGTTTTCTTCTCGTTCTTCGCGTTCTTCACAGAGGGGAATAAAGGTACAGATTCTCCAAATCCTCTCAACAATCAACCCATCAACAAAAGAAAAGGTGTTGGTCTTATTTTATAATTATGCCAACAGTTTGAAAACATGTTAAGAAATGAACCATTAATTCGGTGAATTAATGGTAACGATTTAACTGTCCATTTAATAGGAGCGTTTAAGAGTTTTAGAAAACTCCCCAGTTGACATTCATTAAAGAGGAGTTTTCGCGGGTGCGTTACTTAGGGGAAAAGAAACGGTGGGGATCGTGCGGACCCCACCTCACAAATATCCTACCAAGTGGGTAGGATATTTTGGATTGCATCCTATCTGCTTTAACTTAGCTTAAGTGGATTTAAGTATCTTTTAAGTGGCTTTAAGTGAAATAAAAATAAAGTCGTCGCACCACTTTATTTTATTTCTTAACTTAACCCCAAAAATTTAAAAACCACACCCGAGAAAACACAACTCCAGAAGAGGCGTTTCTAAGAAAAAATCAGCGCTGCGATTCCATCGGTGCCCTTGGAATTTGATTCCGAGCACCGGTTCAAAAATTAGAAAAACTCGCTCGTTCGTTCACTGAACGTACCCGAGCCAAACTTCGGAAAATGATTCTGGGCACACCGGGCCTCGGAATCACGTGCTGTCAGAAACTGAGTTCTTGAAAAATTCCAAAGAAAATTTAGAAAATAATTTCCTTGAATTTTACGGGTCTTTAAATCACTCCCACCTCAGGGCTTTACATCCCCGTAAAGATACATCATAACCTAGGGAAACAAATGTGGGTACTGAGCATGCATCTAAGCCTCCCACTCCCAAGTGCTCTCTTGGAGGTTCCCGTGCTGCCATCTGATGAGCACTAGAGGAATCGATCGTCCATGTAGGACCTGCTCTTGTCGATCCTCTATCTCTACCGGAACCTCCGCAAAAGTCACCCCATCATCAACGTCTAGCTCCCCATGGTCTATGATATGTGTCAGGGCGTGCACGTATCTCCTCAGCTGAGATACGTGGAATACGTTGTGCACACGGTGCAACTGAGGTGGTAGAGCCAGGCGATAAGCCACCTCGCCGACCCTGCTGAGGACCTGGAATGGTCCGATGAAGCGTGGAGACAACTTGCCACCTCGTCCAAATCTCCGTAATCCACGTCGAGGTGAGACACGCAAGAAGACGTGGTCTCCATCCTCGAACTCTAGTAGCCTCCACCTCCTGTCAGCATAAGACTTATGCCGGCTCTGAGTTGTCCTCATCCGCTCCGGGATGACCTAGACCTTCTCTGTCGTGGCCCGGACCATCTCTGGTCCTACAAGTGCGGACTCCCCAGGGTCTGTCCAGCACAAAGGAGATCTGCAAGGTCTGTCGTACAACACCTCGTATGGTTCCATCCCGATGGTGGAGTGGTAACTGTTGTTGTACGCGAACTCCACCAAGGGTAGGTGGTCCTCCCAACTGCGACCAAAGTTGAGGACACATGCGCGGAGCATGTCCTCGAGAGTCTGAATGGTCCTCTCCGTCTAACCATCCATCTGAGGGTGAAAGGCGGTGCTCAGACGTAGCTGTGTCCCGAACGCCTCCTACAACCCCTTCCAAAGCCGGGAAGTAAAGAGAGCATCTCAATCGGAGACGATAGATGATGGCACACCGTGAAGCCGTACAATCTCCTGAACTTAGAGATTCCCCAAGCTCTCCACTGAGCCCTACTCTCTGATGGATAAGAAGTGAGTCGACTTGGTGAGTCGGTCGACAATCACCCAAATGGAGTCGTGACCTCTGGAAGTGCGTGGAAGTCCAGTCACGAAGTCCATAGATATCCCGTTCCACTTCCACTCTGGGACCTCCAAGGGCTGTACCAAGCCTGCTGGTACCTGATTCTCTGCCTTCACCTGCTGGCAGGTGAGGAATCATGAAACGAACTCTGCCACAGCCTTCTTCGTGCCCAGCCACCAGTTCTGTTGTCTGAGGTCCTGGTACATCTTCGCCACTCCAGGATGTACCGCCAGAGGATAAGTGTGAAACTCTCTCATCACCTCCTCTCGTAATGAAACTGGTACCAAGGTACGTCCTTTGAAAAGGACGTCGTGCTCTGCTCCAAATGAGAAACCTTCAGGTGCCTGTCCTGAGGATATCTGTGCATGCCGTGTCTCACAGTCAGCGTCCTCACGTTGTGCCTCTCTGACCCGCTGTAGTAGTGGAGGAGAGACTGTGAGTGACTGAAGGAAGGCTGCTCCATCTCTATCCACAAAGGATATCTGCAAAGCGGCTAGCTGCTCTATCGCCTCCTCGAGTAGCTGGATGCCTGTCCTCCTACTGAGAGCATCGGCTACTACATTCCCCTTCCCAGGAGTATAGACTATCTCAAATTCATAGTCCTGGAGGAACTCGAGCCATCGCCTCTGTCTCAGGTTCAGGTCCTTCTGAGAGAAGATGTACCTGAGACTCTGATGGTTAGAAAAGACTGTATAGCGCTCGCCCATCAGATAGTGTCGCCATGTCTTCAGAGCGAAGACCACTACTGCTAACTCCAGGTCATGGGTAGCATAGTTCTGCTCATGCGGCCTCAACTGATGTGATCCATAGGCGATCACTGCCCACTCCTGCATCATGACACACCTGAGTCCGGTCCCTGATGCATCGCAGTAGACTACGTACCCTACTCCCTCCTCAGGCAACCTCAAGATAGGGGCACTGGTCAATCTCTATCTCAGCTCCTGGAAGCTCTGCTGACATCTGTCTGACCACACAAAGGGTTTCCCCTTCTTCGTCAAAGCTGAGAGTGGTTCCACAACTCTGGAGAAGTCTGGAACAAATCTCCGATAGTATCTAGATAGTCCCAAGAAACTCCGCACCTCTGTCACGCTCTTGGGTGGCTCCCAAGCTAGCACTGCCTCGATCTTCGCAGGATCCACTGAAACTCCCACCTCAGAGATGACGTTCCCCAAGAAGTGGACCTCACGTATCCAGAATTGACACTTTGAGAGCTTTCCATAAATCTGGTGCTCTCAGAGTGTGTTTAGTACAACTCACAAGTGGTAGGCGTGCTCCTCCTCAGTCGTCGAGTAAATCAAAATGTCGTCGATGAAGACTACGACAAATCGATCGAGGTATGGCTGAAAGATCCTATTCATGAGGCCCATGAACACCGCTGGAGCATTGGTTACACTGAAAGACATAACCAAGAACTCATAGTGGTCATACCGACATCTGAAGGCCGTCTTCTGCACGTCCTCGTCCCGAACTCTGAGCTGATGATAGCCTGACCTGAGGTCTATCTTTGAGAACCACCATGCTCCCTTGAGCTGATCAAAGAGGTCATCAATCCTCGGTAGCGGATACTTGTTCCTCACCGTCACCTAGTTCAGGCGACGATAGTCGACACAAAGTCGCAAGATCCCGTCCGCCTTCTTGGAGAACAATATCAGGGAAGCCCAGGGTGAAACACTGGGTCGGATGAATCCCTTACCCTGCAAATCCTCCAACTGTACCCGTAGCTCTCGAAGCTCAGCGGGGGCCATCTGATACGCTGGAGTCGATATCGGGGTTGTCCCGGGGTACAGGTCAATATAAAATTCTACCTCTCTGCAAGGAGGTAGTCCTGGAACATCGTTGGGAAAGACGTCCGCATACTGATCCACCACTGCAGGAAAACTAGGACTCTGCATGTCAACTTCTCCTAGGATGAGGCTAGCCAACTAATGAGTGATGGGTTGTCCTCTCCTCTGTGGAAGTCCATCCTGTGCTGCGAAGGCTCCCTTATCGCCGGTGAAGGTGAACCTGCTCCCGTTGGTGCGTAAACATCGCACCTTGCGCCTAATACAGTCGATCTGAGCATGCACTGTAGATAACAAATCCATGCCCAAGATGACGTCGTAAGGCCTAGACGCCGCTACAAGAATATCCCAGCCGAAGCTCTCGCCTCCTAGAGTAAGCTCACACTGCCGGCACCAGTGTGTAATCGTCGAGTCTGCTCCCGTAGGAGTATCTAGCCGTAAGGATCGAGCCAACGGCTCTGTCGGAATCTCTGAGCTCCGAACAAGGGCAGCGGCTATGAAAGAGTGACTCGCTCCTGTGTCTATAAGAACTGCAGCAAGGGTGGAATAGACACAGATAGTACCTCGAATCATCTCGGGCGCGCTGTGGTCGTAAGCCTCTGCTGCCTAGAGTTGTGCCTATCTCTGCCCGCCAGCTCCCTGCGGCCGGGGTGGACCTCCCGGTGGTGGTGGTGGTAGAGCCTCAAAGCGTCGCCCACCACCTGCTGCTCGGCCAGCTCCTCTGCCTCGTCCGCCTCCTCCCTGCGGACCCCCATGGTCAACCCTCTGTCTCTTCCTGGGTGGCCCCTCAACCGTCTGCTGCTCCCCGGCACGGTGGGTCGGGTAGTCACGAGCCATGTGACCCTGCCCGACGCATGTGTAGCACTGCCTGCCTCTCAAAAGACTGGCTCCACGCTGTGTGCCCCGCACTACTGAGCCAGTGTCCTGAGGTCGTCTACGTGAGGGTCTGGTCTGTCTGGACCCCTGAGTCATCCGTCGACTCCCTGCCATAGAAGACTCTGCTACGTGTCACCCCGTAGTAGGTCTCACTACTGATGAAGGCTCAGCAAGGAATCTCTCGATCAAAAGGGCTCGCTCTAGTACTCCTGCCTGAGTCGGAATGCTGAGGGAGATCAGCGATGCCCTGATCTCATGTCTCAAACCCTGCTCAAAGGTCCGGGCCCGGAATAATGGGTCTCGTACCATGTCTGTCGAGTAGCGCGAGAGATTGGTAAATCTCCTCGAGTACTGGGCGACTGTCAAGCTGTCCTGCCGCAGCTGAAGAAGCTCCTAGTTGCGCATGGCACGGAGGGTGGCTGGGACGAACTCTGAGTGGAAGAGGATCTAAAAGTTTGTCCAGATAAGAGATGCCTCATCGTGCACCTGGATCATCAAGCTCCACCATCGGCCCACCTCCGTGTGCAGTAGGCTCACCGCGAGGATCACCATGGGGTCTGCTGGTGTCCCCACTAACCGGAAAACTCATACCATTGCCTCCAGCTAGTCCTCGGCTCCCTGGGGGTCCGTCTCCCCGCGGAACCTAGGCGGTCACTAGCGCTGGAACTCATGCAGTGCACTAAGGCGACGTGCATCGTCAGCAGCTGGGGCTGGAAGCATCGGTGGCTCGGAGGGTAGAGGTACCACCGGTGCCTCAGCTGGCAAAGGGCCCTGCACCGAGGCCTCGTCGCTCGGTGGGCTGTCGTCACGCTCAACTCTCGGAACCCTAGCTGGCTGCCGTCGTGGGGCCATCCTAAAAATTAAACAGGTGCGCCATGGTCAGAATAGTATACCTGGTGAGCTGACACAAAGTAATCACAAAGAAAACTTGAAACACACATGCAATCAATGTTTTCGTGCATTAAGTCAGAAATCAGAAGTCAGGGTCCTGGTGTACGGATACGTCGGTCGCCGCACCAACACTGGGCTCCCTGGACTGATAACCACACTCAATACTCTTAACACTATTGCTTCACATAGAAAATATTAGAGTCCGCGGTAGAACCGAACTCCTCTGATACCAATTTGTCATGACCTGTCCTCGGGGCCTGTGTCGTGACTACCCCAAGCCCGCCTTCCATAGGCCAGGGGCTGGCGACTAGCACCAAGGCGTAAATCCCGAAAAAAGGGAAGGAATTGCCTTTGAAAAGTAAACAAACACCACAGAGCAAGAAAGAAGTAGAAGTAAACACTAAGTAAAAGTTGAGTACAACAGTAAGTGTGGAAAAGCAAGTGGGCCAGTATACAAACCCAAAATGAAAGTAAAGTACAACTGGAACGGGAAAACAGCAACTGAAAAGTAAAGCCGCAACATCGAGTTTTCCACTTGAAATCCCACCTGAAGGGTGGGTACTGATAGCCTCCACTGCTCCTCGTGTCCAGCCGACCGCTCCGAGTACGTCCCACCCAGTGGTCCACCTCCAGGTACCGTCCTGCTCCGCAATCCTCAACCACGATCAGCGTTGTCCGTCGTCTGCAACCAACACAACGTAGTGCAGGCATAGCCCGTGCAGGGGTGAGTATAAGCTACTCAGTAGGGACCCCGAGACCCCTGAAGGTCTCCCAGAATCCACAAAGGATAAATCACAAAGTAACATCTGACAGGGCTTAGGTATATGCCCATACATATACCTAAGTCATCAATTCTCGTTCGGCTCCAACATCCGAACCCAAGTACAACCCAGTCTACACAGGAAAGAAAAACGTATACCACCACAGGATAGAACAACACAATCCACAAAGGAAAGAAAAAAGGATTCATCTCACACAGGTATACTTCTTCATATGACGATAAAGATGACCAAATATTGCCACTGATTCATCTAAGTCGTCGTACCCACAGAGGATCGATAGGTACTAACCCCCGCAATGAACCACAAAGGATCTAACCCACAAAGGATCGATAGATAACTAACCCCTGCAATGACCCACAAAGGATCTGACCCACAAAGGATCGATAGGTAACTAACCCCCGCAAAGACCCACACAGGATCGGACCCACACAGGATCTGTAGGCGCTGGCCCACACAGGACCGCTGAGCGCTAACCCACATAGGATCGGACCCACACAGGATCGGTAGCACTGACCCACAAAGGATCGCTGAGTGCTATAGTCGTCGTCGTCGAATCCACTGAGGATCTCTGCACAGTCATCGTCGTCACAATAGTAGTCGCAGCCAGCTCTAGGGTTCCCGCACACAGCAAGCCCGTTCGGGAGGGTCCGCTCCAAGAGCCGAGAGGTTGATACATCAAATGACACATAGTCCAGATTTTATGTATCAAAATGTTCCGTATCGTCAACAAGAACTCAACGTCGCAAACGGCGCGTCAATCAGACGCCCGGTCTGAGAGTTATTGGCTTTTTCGTCCGAGGGGCCCGGTTGGTTTTTAAGTCAAAACCAACCCGACCGTACTCCACCTACATCCAAACCTCGGGCGGAGTAATCCAAAAGATCCGTCTCACTTAGAAGAATCCATCAAAGTCGACGGTACGTCAATCGGATGTCTGGAGCTCAAGATATGAGTGTTTCCGCTCCGAGGGCCCGGTTGGTTTCGTGTACGAACCAACCCGGCCGAACCCAAAGTACTCCTAAACCTTGAGTGTAGTATACCGAAACGACCATCATGATCCAAGGATCTCATCGCCGCTGACGGTGCGTCGTTCGGAGGCCTGTAGCTCAAGTTATGAGCAAAAGACCGAAAAGGTCTGAAAACGGGGGGTCTAGGCCCAGACCGACCGGGCCCAACCCCCCCTGGGTCGGCCCAAACCGGGTCGACCCGACCCGGTTCTGGGTCCGGCCCGGCCTGGGCGCGACCCGGCTGGCCGGTCTGGCGGCACAGCACTGGCCGAGCGGCCGCACCCAAGGAGCCCCCCCCCCCCCCCCGCTCGGGGGCCGCTCCGTGTCACCGGACGCGGCGCAAGGTCGCGTCCCTTCCCCACGGTCCTGCGTGGCCGCGAGACCGGATCTCGTCGTCGTGGATTCATCCGCAGCGGGTCTTCCCATTGGCGCGTCGGGCGCCGCCGCTTCCTGGCGGTCGGCCGCTACCAGCCGCTGGCGCCGCCGTGCCGGCGTGGCGCGCTGGTGGGAACTTCCACGGACCACCGGGCGCGCTCCGGTGGTCCGTTTTGCCTGCAGTTTGTGCCTACGACTCTCCCAGGATCCATACTCTGTTGTGAAGGCCTCCAATCTCCATTCCGATCCCATTTCGTAAATTCCGTTAATCCACGCATCAACGAAAAACTGCGGAGGGTTGTCGGGCCGTGTTTGTTTGGCCTGCACCCTCCGTGTTAGGTGATAACAATTGGGAAAAAAATATTCAACACATGAAAAACAAAACAAGGAATAATTTTAATAAATTAAAATTGAACTTTGATCTGGGTTCTTTGTTTTAGAAGGAACAACCATGGGAATAAAAATTATTCTCAAATAAAACCACTAACTCGTAGTTGTCGTCGGACGAGAGTTCTTCGCGGAATTGACCGTCGCGGAAGAAGAGGATCGTCGCGTCGTGGAAGGGCATCGCGGAAGGGCGTCGCGTCGATGATCTCCGAGGGTTAAAGAAAACACACGGATTTAATTTCACGAATTAAATCCATGTTAAGGATAAATCCACAAAGGAAAATTTAAAAGATCTGAAATCTCCTACCTCAAGCAGTTGATGATCGGAGATTGTTGCGGGGAAGAACATCGTGGAAGAAGCGTCGTAGAAGGAGAATCGTCGCCGTCGCGGAACACGGCGTCGCGTCGTCGATCTCTGAGGGTTCGGTGTTCTTCGCGTTCTTCACGTTCTTCACATTCTTCACCGAGGAGAATTAAGGTACAGATTCTCCAAATCCTCTCAATAATCAACCAGTCAACAAAAGAAAAGGTGTTGGTCTTATTTTATTATTATGCCAACAGTTTGAAAACATGTTAAGAAACGAACCATTAATTCGGTGAATTAATGGTAACGACTTAACTGTCCATTTAATTGGAGTGTTTAAGAGTTTTAGAAAACGCCCCAGTTGACTTTCATTAAAGAGGAGTTTTCACGGGTGCGTTACTTAGGGGAAAAGAAACGGTGGGGCTCGTGCGGGCCCCACCTCACAAATATCCTACCAAGTGGGTAGGATATTTTGGATTGAACCCTATCCACTTCAACTTAGCTTAAGTGGATTTAAGTGGCTTTTAAGTGGCTTTAAGTGAATAAAAATAAAGTTGTTGCACCACTTTATTTTATTTCTTAACTTAAGCCCAAAAATTTAAAAACCACACCCGAGCAAACGCAACTCTGGAAGAGGCGTTTCTAAGAAAAACCAGCGCTGTGATTCCATCGGTGCCCTCAGAATTTGATTCCGAGCACCGGTTCAAAAGTTAGAAAAACCCGCTCATTCGTTTGCTGAACGTACCTGAGCCAAACTTCGGAAAATGATTCTGGGCACACCGGGCCTCAGAATCACGTGCTGTCAGAAATTGCGTTCTTGTAAAATTTCAAAGAAAATTGAGAAAAAAATTTCTATGAATTTTACAGGTCTTTACAGATAAATTTGACTATAAATATTCATTAGAAATCTAAAAATATTTCCTACATAATGGTATTTTATTTATAATTTTTAGACATTAAATAATTTAATTTATTTATGACACAATGATGATGTAGTAATTATCTTATTAATGAAATATTGACATAATTGATGTTATAAATACCCAAATAAATGTAATTTGAGACTTTTTATGTATTAAAATAATTTTCTAGGTTAATATGACATGTTAGTATTGATTTAATTAACTTTGTTCGAACTAATCATTCTGTTATGATTTTCACAAAAATCAATTACCAAATAGTATCAAAATTGACATAAAATAGTTTTTAAAACAAATATTATATTATTAATTGATATTTTATTCCTAAAAATATAATGTTTTTCCAAATGACTTATATAAGGTTTTATATATTAATAATAAATAACTTGGGGTTCGTTTGGCTTGTTATAGTAAGTTTATTAACCTTAGAGTGTACGAAAACAAGAATACATAGTAAAAGTAAAATTATTTAACTTAGTTAAATCTAAATAATAAGGTTAAAATATAACCCTAAACTTGTCCAAATTCGATTGGATGAGAGGATTTTGACCCATCCCCACCTTAGCATCAAAATAAATCAATTTGGAGCTACTAAAAACTGAATATGGCTTTATAATAAAATAATATATTTAGTTTTTCCAAAGGTGCCCCTCTCCCCCCTTATAAAAGAGAACCTCCTCCCTCTCTTCCTCACACCACTTTGAGCCTTTAAGCTTGGTCAACCCCTGCCAAATTCTCTTCTCCACTTCCCTAGAAACATCCTAGAGGTCCTGGTCTTCTTCAAAGACCAATTTTAGTGCCCTAATAGGAGGTCTCAAAGAGGCGCTTCAAAGAAGAGGAGGTTCAGATCCATGTGAAGCATATCGGACCTAAGGTAAGGGATAACTTTTCCAATCTTATTCTTATCTGAGATTGTTTATTCATAAGTATTTACTGAGGTTATTGTTCTCATCCATGTCCATGTTTCCTAAAAATGGTTTCATGTATTTTTAATTTCCTTTTTACCCATTTTTGACTTTTACTACATGGTATGTATGGAATCTTTCTTTTACGAGGTACTTTTTGACTTTTCTGACAAAAGTACGAGAAAATGTTATTTTAAACTTATACGGCATGAATGGATTTTTACGGTTTTATAAAGCCTTATTTTCATGAAGCTTCCTCTAAAATATTTCATAACTATTTTCAAAAAAAATACTTTTCATTTAAAATTGCATGGAATTTTGTGAAACGAATATGATTTTGAAGAATAAAGGATATTTTCCTCGAGAATTTATTTCAAGTGTTTTATCAAAACCATTTTCCATCTAAGATGACATTACTTCATATGTGTATGTTTCATGTATAATGTATTTATGATTTACATGGTTTCACTTTTCTTATGATGAAATATCCATTTGTTTTATATGGATTATGTGATGATGGGATGATGTTTATGAAATCCATTTTATTCTTTGGGTTCTGATGAATGTTTTAAGTTTATTTTGTGGCACAAGTAAGAATGATTTAATTATGATATGGGTGGGACCTATATCTCCCTCCAATACATTGGGTAAAGATTTATATCTCATGAGATAGACATGGCTGGAATAGTAAGTTAATCCGGTTCAGTGTTACAGGACTGAAATGAGGAGTGAACTCGATTCAGAAAGGAACTTTGTCCACTAAGATGGTCTTGGCAGCAATGCCTTGGCTACTATGGAAATCATAACAAGTGATGAATGGTTTCCACAATTACATGTTTTATTCCCATGCTATTTTATCATGATTGATGTTTCTTTATGATATATTCCTTACGTACATCCAAGATTTATGTCTTTGCTCAAGGTTTTGATGTTTAGATTTTATGTTCAAGTTTTTGCATTCAAATGTTTATGGATTGTTTTATGTTCTCTATGATTACCCTTACTGATCATTTGAGATCACCTTTTACATGTTTTATTTTCCCCAGGATATAAAGAAAGGTTTTAGGTAAGAAAACAAAAGGGTAAGATTTTTATGGAGATGTTGAAGATCTTTCACGACGATTAGAAGATTATGTTCCGAGTTTCCAAAGACACTAAAATATTACGGTCCTTGTGTGTCTTTTTTTGTTATGTATTAAGTATTCCTCCAAATTAATGTAATGTCCATGTACTTCAAGCTTCGGGTCTCTACATGAATCAACTTATCAAAGTATTATGGAGGAATAATAAGAATGAAGAGGCAACATAAGAACTAGAGGAAGTGATGAAGGAGAAGTACCCTCACCTATTTTCAACTTAGAATGTAAAAAAATTGATGGAAAATTTTCATAAGGAGGGATGATAAGTCTATTTCATGCATATATTTTTGAGTGTTTAATGTTTTTATTTTTTTATTTAATTGATTAATATTTCCAATTTATGAGAGTATTGACTTGATTTATGTTTTATGGAAGGAAAAATTTAATATGTGAACAAGGAACAAAAAGTGACGGAAAAATGATCTTAAAGACACTTCACACCACGAATGAAGTGAATTTGGGTAACACTGGAATTTTGAAGTCAAAGTGGAGTTGGAAATTCTAGATCAGAGCACCTACACGACGTGTAACTTTAGGACATGATGTGTAGTTTCAGATCATGACATGTTGTAGACTGCGTAGAACATGTCATGACAAGAATACATGTTGTGAACGGCCAGTACACATCATGTACCTTCAATGCATGACGTGAGGGAAGTCGAAGTTTTAAATTAATGAACGAGATTTTTGCAAGTGTCACACAGACATGGAGGAGAATGCGTACCATGATTACACAATGTGTACCTTCAGTACACGTCCTAACAAAATTCAAATAGTCAAAGCAGAGTCTATAGATTTGACATGGTGGAGGAAAAACTGAATCTGAGGTACATGACGTGTAACTTAAGTACACATCGTGTACTCAGCGATGCGTAAAGAAAAAATAGGTGATGTGTTCTATGAATTTGGATGAGAAAAGCCTATAAAATGAGGCCTCCATCCACCCTTCCAACATACTCTGGGACAAGCAAAAGGGAAGGCGACACCAACGAATGAAGGAGTGATGATCTGGAGCCATTCTTCACCGCCATTCTTCCTCGAGTACCCATGTCTCACTCTCATCATGAGCGAGTAGTACATTCAGTGTTGGGTGATGTTTATAGGGATATGTGTGCTTGGGGATTATTCTATACTTATTATTCATCTTTTGGATTGTCGCAACTTTTTCTATCAATTCCAAATCTCTTTCTTTTTTTAAATTTCATGACCATTGCTTGTGATTTGAAGAGTATCATTTTTTTAATCGATTAATCGACTTAGTTTGTGTATGACCATTATTCCATCTTGGACGGTTATGTTTAAATAAGGTTTTGGGCCACTTATCCCTATGATTGAATCTAGTAGATGGCCATTCCAAGGGTCCAATCATAGGATTAGGCTAGGATACCAAGACCAAGGATCACTGCTAACCCAATTCTGACACCAAAACTGAATAAACCTATATCAATTGAATCCCTAGCACATGAACCTAAAAATCACCAAACCTAGCATGTCTCCCATCTTGATTCAAACCCCAATAAATTCTGTTATTGTTTCTCTTTTCTTGCAAACAGTCAATCAATTGCAATTTCAATTTCTTAGTTGATTTAGAACATATGTTATATCCCTGTGAGTTCGACCCTGAACTTTCCTAATACTACGTTTCAATTAATCGAGTAGCATAGTTTGGGTTTTATAAATTTTGTTTTTGCGTAGTACCATAGGGAATTAATTATGCCTTATGAGGCTATTAAGGGAAGAAGGTAATGGCCCAGAATTTTATCAATAGAATTTCCCTTCTTATAATTATGTCATATAGTATAAAACAAATACATCACATAGAGAACCTAATAAAAACATTATTTTCATCAATTAAGAATGAAATAAGTTGTATTTAAATAAATTAAGGAACATATATTGGTGGAATAGTAACCTAACCATTGGAATAGTAATATGACCATTTGAAATAGTAATCCGACCATTAGAATAGTAACATCACCTATGAAAGTATAAATAAAATGTAGTTATCTTATAAATGAAAATATGATATATTTATATCATATTATAAGTAAATAAATGTTTTAAAAATGAAAAATTTAGTGTTGGTGTTTTTTTGAAACGTAAATGTTTATTTATAATTTTATAAATAATATAAATATTTAAAATAAAATTTATTTTCATAAAATAAATTCATAAATTAATATTTTGTTTTATTATAATTATAATATAATTTTATGAGACCTTAATTAATTTTTCAAAGTGTCATTAAATCGGTTATAATATTAAAATCAGTATTTTTGAATAAATGATGATTTTAATTAAATATTAAATTTATCATATTTAGAAAATTATTTTCATAAAATGGAGTCCATTTTTTAAATCTAAACATAAAAAATGGTTATGGTGAATTTTTAGGGATTTTTCTAAATTAGTTGAATTTTTTGTGAATAGGGAAATATGGTAATTTACTATATTAAACATTTTAAGACAAATACAAGATTTTTTTAGTGATGTCTGATGTAATAACCCATTATTTAGAAATCACATGCACTGTTTATTCTACTTAGTCACAAAAATCAAACTATTGATATTATTGAGCCAAATTAAAAAACAAATGAATAAAATAATCAAAAACACTCATCTCCTCCCCCTATAAATACCACTCCTCACCACCTCTTCTCCTCACAACTTATAAGACTTGGATATTTCTAATTTTCTACTCAATTAATCTCTCAAGCCTATTCCCCACATCTTGGTATTTTTTATCTCACCAAAATACCAATTCCAAGTGCCATAAGTAGGTTCTCAAGGAGATGATATTCAAGAGGTAAAATCCTCCTTCTTTCTCTTTTAATTTATTTTATTATCTTACCCTAACCTCCCCTATCCAAAGTGACATGATAACTCCATTATCATACATATGATATAATTTTAATGTTTAAATGTAATATCAATCATCAAATCTCTTCTTCTCTTATTTTATTCTAAAAATGAAATCATCGTTCTTCGGGTGTTGATTCACCACCTTTGTAGATGACGAGTTTTCATTTTCCATTACCACCTTCAAGAAAGGTCATAAAAATATTATTATGGTTCAACTAGATTTTAATATTTATATTATAACTCTTTTAATGTCCTAGAACTAATTTATATACATAATATTAAATATAATGAAACTAGTTTATGATGGTCGAAAAAACTCCAAAATAAACCAAACATTTTTCATTAATGTTTTATCAAATGATTCATCCTTATACCAGAAACCAAAAAGATATATGAGACCAATTAAACTTTTTAAATTTAATTAATATCAAATAATTCCACTTCTAGTGTTTTTCTACCATTTGAAAAGAACATCCATAATTATACTAAAGGGAACCAACCATATAATCATGACAGCGACCAGAACTGAACCCGACAGTGATAACGGTCTATCTAGGACTTCACACTAGTCATCAAATTTATACCGATAATCAAGCCAAAGATGTCAAGATCAATAACTAAGAAGTCACACTCTATTTCAAAGTTGGTTATCATCACTCGACATGTGGGATATCTGAAACCTTATTCATACCTCTTTCCCAAAGGTGTGAAAATATCCAACAAGAAAGGCATAAGTTTTGAATGAAAACCCAACACATAAACTAACTTTGACGATATAAAAGAATTAGTAGCACCTGTATCAAAAAAATCTAACACCATAGAAGATTATATAAACACTGTATCTCTAAGAGTAGATATACCTACTTTAGATTCCTCTGGTTCATACTATGTTACATAAAGTCATCTGATCTTAGCCAAATGAATATCTCCCTTAGCTTGAGGATTTGACCCACCACCCTTGGAAGAATTTTCAAAAACCATTGAAACCTTAGTGATATTGGATCATTTCCTACTTCCCTGAGATATCTTATCACAAAATAACTTTACATAGCCAGATCATCCACAAAGATGACAAGTCTTAGGATCCTCTACCCAGTTAGTCTTGGTATGAACTCATCTTCCACACTAGTAGAAAACAACCTTTTGTTGCTCTGTCAAAGACCCTGAAACTATTCCTGAAGAAAATTATCCAATCTTATACTTCATTTTCTATCAATAAGATATACCCTAGCTAACCACTGAACCAACTAAGGTCCACCCAAAATTGTATTCCTAACTATTTCTGCCTTATATAAAGCTACCGTGTCAACCATCTCCACAAATTTTGGAATGAAAAAGAGTATAAAAATAAACTAAATATTAGTCCTTAGACATAACTTGAACCTCTGGTCCTTTAGGTACTTAGTGACAAACTCTAGTTCCAAATTCAATAACTTAGAAAAATGGTTAGAATACTTCAAAATGGTACGCTCCCCCTTCTCTAAGGTTAGAAAATCCTAGGTTTTCACTACACGCAAAGTCTTAGTATAGAATTGATGGTTATATATTTTCTTAAAGTAATCCCAGGTAAGATCCTCATGTAACTTAACTTTCACAATATAGTCACACCATCTCTTTCTTAGTCCCTCAAGCATATATGTGGAACAACCCACCTTATAGTCTTTAGGAGTCTTCAAGTAGTTTAAGATCCTCTATATCTACTCAAGACACTCCTTGAATTCCTGGAGTCCTTTGTCACCATGAAATATGGGTGGATTCTTCTTGGTAAATTCTGATCCATGATCCACTATGTATCCTCAGTTTCCAACACCCACTTGACCTAGAGTCTGAATAGTGTAGATAATATATTCAACCAAAGTATGGTCCACTGGAGGATTCACCTACATAACCTATCTCACAGTTTCCTCTCTTAGATTTAGAAAATATCTTCTAAGAAAAATTTCTAAAAAAATACAAAAAATAGTCAGTTATGTGAAAATTACAAAATCATAAGACCAACTTAATGTATTGATAAAAAGTATTTAAAACCTTAATAATTTAAAGCAACCATAAATAAAAACTTCACCTAAAAAGGAACATATAAATTTAAATAAACTTCCCATATAATTCATTCAAATGACCTCAAACTCAATGTCTCAAACCTGGTAAAAATCTTTAATCACCCATGGTAACTCAATTTCAGTCACAAAAGTGAGTTGGATAGGATTTTTTCCACACCTACTATATGAATTCTAATGTTCATAACTTTTGTCTACCCAAGACATGAAACCAAACTCAGTTAGTGAAAACACACTTCAATCTGAGATCCCCCTTTGATACTAAATTATAATGAACCAACCCGAGTCAACTAGACAAGCCACCCAAACAGGCCCATCACATAATATGGTTAAAAACAGGATAACAAAAACCATTTTTAAATATGAAAAAAAAACATAACATATATCCAAAATACATAGAATAAACAATGAAATACCACAAAATATATACAATCCATGCTAAAATATGATAAACTAGAAAGTACTTCAAGTCCCCATGTGACCAATGGTCACCTCCAGACTAAAGCAAACTGAAAGCATCAACAACTAGAGAAACCAGTAAACTATAATATTCTCTTCCCTTTACATAAATCCTACAATAAAACATCTAAAAATTCTCAATGGCACAATTAGGGTGTTATCCAAATACCAGTAGGATACAAACACATTTTCTATACAAGATATAATTTAAATAATGTAACAATTCTATATTTTAAAACAAAATAGTTTTAGAAATAATTTTTATAAATTTGAAACATTTATAAATCATTTTCCCTTTTCTTTATTTGGTTTTCATAAAATCATTTCATATTCTAAATGCAGAAATATGAAAATTAGAAGTGAAAAAATAATAAATCATATCCATCCATCATTAGGTGTATAGGTTAACACATAGAAATGAAATTACATATCATGTGAAGCTATGTGATACAACCTCATATAAAAACCTATGAGAAACAATCCATGATAAAAATAATCATGCGATAAATAACCATAAATAATAAATCACCTCACAAATTGGTCTCTAGTCTATGGTAGACTATATACTAGACACTCAAAATCTTAAATAGGCATACGTTTGATCCAATTGATATTAAGTCCTTCTAGTCGATATCAAAAAAGTTTACCTCCTAGTGGTGCAACACACAATAAGGATACCCATGTCTCTTTCCTCACCCATGTTTCCCAATGTTAAATTGTCCAAATACATTTCAAAATAATGCTCACAATTTCCTAAAACCATTTTCAAATCCAATACAATCTACTTTGGAGTTTGAAAACCCATTTCTAAATCAAGTAAATCCATTTTCAAAGAAAACCCCCTTTTTGAAAACCTTTTCCTTTCAAATAAATCATTTGAAACCATTTATCAATTAAAATCAATGAAAACCCCAAAGGAATTTAGTAATAAAAACATGTGATTCATCAAATTTACCCAGTTTATAGAAATACCTACCTCACCATGGTAGAAAAAATTCTTCTTTCAAAAATGGTGATCAGAAACCAAGAGGACGACCTTTGAAAGAAAATGCATTCTAAAAAACTAAAAAGGGTTAATATAAAATACTATATAATTACAAATCCATAGACAAATCATATCTGCAACGATAACCCAAGAATACCAAAAAGGACTACATAGCTGGGGAGAAGAAATCCAACCACAATGGAAACTAATCATTGAACGAAGAAATCCATATGGGAATAAATCACGCAAAATTTCCTAGGGATATCTCTAGGTCGATCGAAGGGAGGATGCAGATGAATTAATGAATTATATGCTGATACAGCACCCAAAAATCATGAATTGTGACTATTACAGGGTGTGTAACCCCCTTACACATCATGCATTCCACAAGGCTCAAATACAATAAAAAATAAGTCATATTTTATTAAAAACCCAATATTTTCCCTTATCTAGCATGTACCTATTACACAGTGTATAAACCATTCACGTTATGTATCCAATTCATGGATTTTTTCTGACAACCATTACATGGTGTGTACTTCACTTACACAGTTTGTAAGTGCCCAGTGACTAACAAAGACTATAGGTCTAAGAAGAAAAATCCAACAAATCCATAAATTCACCATTATAGGTATCACCCAAATTCCCTTTTGTAATTACACAACCAAATATAAAGTAAAACAAAAAAAATGTTAAAATATACCTGAAAGAAAGGTATTGGGGTGTTATACTCCAGGATTATTTTTAGGTATGATCTATGTTCCTTCTACTTTTATTATAGTATTGTTAGACGTAGTTATGAGACACTCTTTTTTCACCTTTGTTTGATTATTTTATAGGGTGACACTAGGTTTCGATATAGCCCTATTTTGGTGGTGTTTTTTGTGAATTTGGATATGCAAATAAGAGAGAAAATTCCATCTTGGAGATGCATTCTTGATATGTGATCCAAAAACTATGAGGATGAGTCAGTGTTTCCCAAAGTAAATAGTGTTGATGTGTGGTGGATGAGTTCATATAACTTGTGTGTTTTTAGGTTTCTTTTTGTGATAATGTGTCATAGAAAGTTCTGGTTGTGGTAAATAGGTAGAAAATAGAAAAAATGGGTTCTAAGAAGTATGATCTCACAAAGGATTTAACTATAGTTCAAGGTATGATGTGTGTCTTCACTGCCCTAGTTTTAATTTTTACATAGAGTCATGAGCAACTTATCCCTAACCATATCCCCTGTTAGAGGCCTAGTGACACAATTGGTGCCTTTTTTTCGACCCTTGTGTTGGAGGATCCTACAAAGAGGATCAATGATTACACGCTTCTACCGATAGTGTGACCTGACTCTAGGAGGAGAGAGATCCTCATGTTGAATTTATTTGTAGTGGTGGTGAGACCCTATGATTTTTTCCTCAATATAGACTATTTTCCTATGGTCTATGATCATATTTGTTATACTAGTGATTGTAATAGTGCTTCTAATTTTTTAGGATGGAGTTTTCCTTCTTTAATAAGGAGTGATCCCAGATAGAGCAGGATGAGATCTTGTGCAAGAGGTTATAACCAACTTCTTATAAGTCAACTAGTATTACCTTTAGATTATTGAATACTATGAGATTTTTTTTCCTATAGTGGTGGTGGAGTATAAGTACATCTTTCCTAGGGATATGTTGGGTTTATCTCCTCACTATGATTTAGGCATATTCAAGGACTAGCACCAGGTATCACCCCTGATATTTGTTATAGAATATCATATGGTTCTTATTTATCTTCATAAGCATAAATTTTTATCAATATTTTTCATGTAGAGGGTTTTAGTAAGACCCATTGTGCTCACCTGGGCATCCCAGGGTTGTTCTCCTAAGAGGCAAATGAGTTCTTGAGGTTGGGTGTGAATTGGTGTCACTTGAACTGGGTAACATAAGGAAGAGTATACACTCCCTATAATTGTCGAGTTATTTGACTAGTGGTTTGGGGTAAAGGGGTTCTTAGAGTTTAACCTTAATATGGGTTATCAACAACTCTAGTTTTATAGAAGGATATACCATAAGTGTCTTTCAAAATCCACTATGGATATTTTTAGTTCGTGGTGATACACTTCATCATGTTGTACACCTCAGAAGAATCATGAGACTTATGGATTGGATCCTTAACCATTCTTGGATTAGTTAATGGTATTATTCTTAAATTAAAACCATGTGTTCTCGACATCCAATCTCGTGAAATAAAGACACTTTAGGATGGTTTGTTTTATCACCAATTGATAGTGGTTACCCCTCCTCTTCTTTAGAGATCTAGGGAGGTAAAACTCAGGGATATCAATTGTGAGATGTTTTGTGACCATATATCCATTGGATATATTCCTGACGGATTTTAAAAAGGTGGGAAGGTCATCATTATGGCATCTTTCCTTTTTATTACATAATTTTTCATTAAATTTTACAAACAGATGATCTTTGAAGTCTTGTGTCATGGAAATCAGGAACTTAATACATGAAAACATAAAAAATTCTTCTAATAAACTTTTAATTCATTATCATAGGTTCATCCTAAGTACAATTACTGCATCTCATAACCTAGAAACATACAACAAGGGAAAGGGTGAGCAGAAGGCCTGGTAAAGAAAACAAGTGAAACAGTTTATATGTGAACTTGAGCGATATCAATAAGAATATGGGTAATATCGTAAAGAAATGATAAAGAGGAATATAATAGATATAATAACTTGAATCATAACTTGGTAATGTGGATAAAACATTTAATTTATACATTCATAAGAATATCACCAAGGTCCATCCCCAAGTTTTCATAAATATTTCCAAGGTTATTCACAAATATATCGTAAAACGTTTCATCTCTAGAGATTAATTATTTACCCAATTCATTGGAGCGCTATCAGGGAACACCCTTAGTATGTCTTTATTTTCATTTGAGACACATAGATCATAATCATACATTTCATAAATAACCCAAATAGAATAAAAGAAATGGGTTTTATATCAAAATCATGACGATTTAAAAAGTGCTTAAAAACAAGATCATTATGTCATTTATAACCCATGGAAAGGGAATAATTTTTTTATCTATGTTATTTCAATAATCAAATATATAATTTTCATTTCTTGATTAATACCCCTAGAAATTAAATATGTTTGGTTATTCACATAAATAAAATAAGATAATTTCTTGAGAAAGAGAGAGAGATTTTGAGATGAAAATTATGCAGCATAAAAACATTAAAAAAAGAGGGGACAAGGGTCACCCACTCATAAATAAATCATAATACAGTATAGGGACAGAATAAAATGTAATTAAGATCATGGTATGAATATTTTAATGACATAACACGTGAAGAGGAAACTTGAAAGAAAAGAGAATATGCAATTTCTTTTACGAAAATTTGGCAGCCTAACGTCATCACTTAAAAATTCAGAAAATGAATTGATGAGAGAAAAATGGTATATCATCATATGGAGATAAAAAGGACCATAATATGGATACATATTATCATACCCCAACATATTAAATTGGAAATTAAAATACATAACATAAAATAAGTGTTGACTAAAAGAGGATGGTGAAAGGTTCTCTTACCTTGAAGAGTAACTTCAAAATTTTGAAGTTTGGGACCTTGGGGGGATTGAGATCACCTTGGGAGGACTCCTTTAGAGGTAAAAAAGAATATATATTCGTTGAAGAGGGATTTGTAATGAAAGGAATGAATTAATAAGTTTCTATTTATAGCAAAAGTGAGGGAATATTTTATTAATTTCCAAGGGACACCTCATTAGTGGTATTTGAAAAACCATGGGCTTGCCCATGGTATTTGTCCATGGTATTGGCCACTTGAGACACATCATAATATATTTTACTATACATAATTTGAAAAAAAATATTAATTATTACATCATTATGATGTCATTAAACTTACCGAAAACTCAAAACTATATTTTTACTATTCACCAAAAATTCAATTGTTTTAGAAAAATCTCAAAAATTCACCCTAACCATTTTTCGATGTGTAGAATCCAAAATTAAAATCCATTTTATAAAAATTAATTTCCTTTTAAATTAAATAATAAAATACTAATACTTGACTTATAATTTCTAAAACATTTATTTACTTATATTATGATATAATTATATCACATTACCACTTAAGATGACTAAAACATATTTATACCTCCTTAGGTGATGTTACTATTTTATTGGTAAAATTACCATTCATAAGGGTAAAATTACTATTCCAAAGGATAAAGTTAGTATTCACCAAAAAATTATTTTGATCTTATTGAACCACATTTTTCACCCTAATTACAACCATGTATGTCACATTTTTTAAAATCATTTCATAGAAAAAGTTATTTAATAATAAAATATTTTTTACCATTCATCAAAAAAACACTATTCATAAAAAAAATACACTATTCATAAAATACTATTCATCAATTTGAAACTTCTTAAAAAACTTCTAAAAATTCAATCGAGGTTAATTTTGACATTTGAAATTAAAAAATGATGTTTATATAATAATTCTCTATGTGTGAAAAATCTCTAAAAAGTAAAAAAATTTATTCTAAAATAAATTTATCAAATTTTTCTTAATTAAACATATACATTATTAAGAAAATCTATTCCTAAAACAGGAATGATGAAATAACAATTTTATTTATACCAAGGGATTACAAAAAGTAACTAAGGCCTCGTTATATAACCCCTTATAACGCTCGTATAAGACCTAAGATTAAGGTGTGCAATGGTGATAGAATCTTGGGGTTGCTCAAAAAACGTTTCCCAAGTTGTGATTTCTATCAACTTTAACTTTTCTCATAAGTGATTACATTCAAGCTTAACTTATTGAAGTTTAGATTGGGCTTTGTCCAGATCGAAGCCCAATGATGCCACTTCCTTCCCAAGCTCTGATAAATGGGCTTCGTATGGCCCTAGTCTACTGGATGAGGTCATCGACTCTTCTTTATGTATTAATTAACCATGATAATTTATATTTATAAACAATAATCATAACTTTAAGAGTATAGTTTATAATGGTCATGTTGACCAACGGTCATATAACAGTTGAAACCCAAAGGTCTCATTTTAATTATACTCACTTCATTAATTAAAGGATATAGTTTTTTTGAGTATAAAATAAAATAACACAAAAATTCAGGAAACAAATATTATTCAAAATTTTGTGTCATTACAATCATCCTTGTTTGAGTAGGGATGTTGACACCAGTCATGTTATGGAAGGAAGTACTGAGGAGTTTGTTTTCCCTTACTAGTACATTTTGTGGAGGTGAGGATGTACTGATATCTCTTGGAATCAGTTGGGAAGCCAAGGGAGTTGTATTAAGTTTTCAAACTAAACTCTTTTTGTCTCACCTGTGTATTGGTGATTACCAATAAATATTTGTGGAGAGTTTAGGACACTTTTTTGTGAAGGGGGTAGAATGAATTCATGTAATTCCCTTGAAGATCATTATAGACTGTGATTCTTATTTCATGGAACGATTAGGGAGAGGATGTTGGAATACTTTGGGGATTATGTTGTAGTTTATAATTGTGTTTTACCCTAGTTAACTAGCTTAGTAAACTAGATCATTGAAGTTTTAGTAAATATTCTTCGTGTTTGCATCTCAGTTTTAAGTCATAGCTGGTAGGATCATCTACCATCAGTTGAGTTTTGTATCATAATTACTACCACTTCACTACTAATATAGTGCCTTTTTGAGTCCATGTATGATAATCCTTTTATGCCACTATTATATGGGTCATAGCCAGTGGGTGACAGCGCTTGGGTTCGAGTTTTGGTTCTAGAGATGGTTATAAAGATTTAGTTCATCTAGGGGAAGATTGGAACTACCCATAAAATGTTAGTAGTTTTTATAGACCAACTATGAAGGAATTTTTATTTCGATAGTTTCAAAGTTTTATCTAGGGAAATAGGATATCTTTGAGGTTCTTATTCCCTTTATTTTTCCTACTGTTGTGTTAGGTTAGTGAGGTGGTGTACCGCTTAACCCTATAACCACAGTAGTTTTTGTCTCTTGGTGTTCTCCACATGTTGTAGCTGAGGAGTTATGTTCAAAACTCATTTCTTGATACCAACCTTGGTAAGTTGGACCATGAGAGTGGAGTTTCCCTTTTCAAGGATCTAGTGGCATTGAGAACTAGTAGGGGAAATACCCTTCATAGGAAAATAATTTCCTTATGTTGTTGTTTTTTGATAGTATAAAACCCCATCATGGGACCATGTGGGAGTGGGATACCCATTTTAAAGCTTATTATCCCCAAATTTTTGTTTAATTTGTGCTTTTTAAGGATGAAAATCCCTGAATAAAGAATAATTTAGTGTCTCATTTTTTTCTATATAATACTATGGAATATTTTTAGGAATATTTTTGGAGCTAGGTGCTAATATGGAATAAGATTATGAGGCATGATAAGCCTAGAATTGATATTTTAAAGATATTAAATATATGAATATCACACAAACATATTTTCCTAAAAATGTGGAATAACTCACAAACTTAGTCTCATATCAGAATCTGAGATCACTATTGAGTTCAGAATAGGGGTTTTACCCTAGGTGTGACATAATATTTTTCAATGTTTGGCATTTTGATAAAGTGATATCGCGAGCATAAATAATAAAATAAATTCATTTAAATTATATATTTATCTATTTTTACATAACAACCTAGAATCATCTATTTAAATATGTCTATGCCTAAATCTCTAGGGTTAACTGCATAACCTATGGATTCAGAGGAGCCATTGGAGGATCATTGGTAGATGACATTAGATCAGATCAAGATTGAGGAGCATCGTTCTATCAGAGTTCATAGATCTCACCAACAACGACAACATAGGGACATCCTTCATCAGTGATCGATCAAAACTCTTGGTAGGGTTTTTGTTTTTTGTGTATTTATCCCATTTTTATTTTCCCAAGATGAATACGAATTAATCACCTAACATATTATATTTTGGATTGATCATTTGATTCGGTTATTTTCATTATTAACCTATGGTACAATAATTTATATTGTTTTGATTTATTTAATTATATTAATTTGTCACCATATGAAAATTAATTGAGGTCAACATGAACATTGGTTGAGATCTGTTACTATTTTTTTTGTACATTTTCTCTCCCCTTTCTATTTGCGTTCATCGTTGACATTTTTCGATGAATATATAGTGAAAATCATTACGCATTCGATCTTTGGATAAATTGATCGCTACTATGGGTTTAGAATGGAGATACGATGTTATAGTTGTGTATATAAAGATAGTAGTAGATCTATGGACGGATTGGGAGTTTGTGTTCACGGTTTTGGCATGCGATGGAGACAAGGTTTGATGGTGGTCATTTCCTGAGTAGAAAATATAGTTGGAATCCATATAAATATGTATATAGGGTTCAATAAACCCCAACTCTATGATGTAAGGTAAGATTTAGAGTGAAATCAATGGTTACAGATAGTTTGGGTGAAGAATCATGAATAGCTTAGGATTTAAATGAAATTCCCAACTACATGGTGTTTAGTCCAATGGACACATGCCATGTAGTACCCACTATGTGGAGCTAGGTTTTTCGTGTAGTGATATGTATCACATGGTGTGTGACACATGTCATAGGCCATGTGACCCTTAGCTGACCAGCTCGACGCATATAGGGTGTACACACCCAGGTATCCATGTGGTGTTACATGTCATGTGTTATGAGTCAAACACCATGTGACACATGGTGGATGGCTTGGCATGTATGGGGAGTACACACCTAGGTGTCCATGTGGCCCCACACATCATGTATTAGGAAGTACACAGGCATTCCGCGGTGTATATGGACACAGGAAGAACAAAACATTGAGTTCCAGGGTGACATCTACATGTTTTTTACCCTTGGTAAATGTTGTTTATTGTGTAAAAGAGCATCTCATGTGAGTTTGAGACATGGGCAGTGACAGGCTTTATAAGACACGTTAGTTACCCCTAGGGACACATTTTTTACTCCTTGGAGGAAAATTTTAAGCCCTATTTATTCTTATTTTTGCTTTATTTTGTGGTTATAAGAACTTTATTGGATTAATACTAGTTTATTGTGTTCCCTTGTTCCATTCCTATGAGGTTTTTGTTAAAAATACCACTCTTTTCATAGAGGGTGATCCATCTGTAGCTTCCTATTGATTAGTTTAGTTTGGGTTAGTTCCCTTATTCTAGAGTGAGTAGCCTCAATTCACTTTTATGGGGGATAGTAAGAAATATGGTCCCAAGAATCAAAACTCATACCTCTCAGTGCCTTATAGAATGTATCCCTTTGAGAGTCTAGGATCTATCATCATTTCCTTTGTGTTTTCCCTATGTAGGGTTTGTAGAATTTTTGTAACCAACACTTACATGGGTGTCGATCCTCTATCTATGAAGATATTTCTAATAGGGTTTTTTGTCCCCTAGTGATCCCTAGGAATTTACCCCTATATTTATATCTATATTTGATATTTTCAATGGGGTATTAGTCCAATGGAGTGTCTATCTTAGATAAACCCTCTTAGTTTCTTTCATGATTTATTCACGGTGAGACCTAATGATTATTTTCTATCAAATTTATGACATCTTGGATGGAAAGGATGTTTCATAGGATTATAAATGTCTGATGAGTCATATATCTTAGTTGAGTGCCATCAAGGATGGAAGGTCTTATGGATTGAGATCTCCTAAGCAAGCATTACCTTGAACCCTCACATAAGATCTGTGGCTACCATTGGTTGAGACCAGTATGACTCAGAGTCTTTTATGAGTATACTTGGGATGTTCTTGGTTATCATTATGTCTCATATCTTGTTTGACATACCTGTGTTTGATGAGATAACTAATCTTGATGCTTTATGTTTGGTATTTCCAGGGTGTCCTACTGAGTATTGTTATGCTCACACCTTCAAGGTATCTTCCCATGCATGTTAGGTCTTATGAAGACGATGGACCATTTTACGGAGTCCATGGAAGAATAAGAGTTGGTGGAGCTTATTTTGGGATAGAAATACCGAGGTGTATATCCATGTTTCATTTAAAAACAATCCCCTCCTTATGAGTAGGTAAAACTTTATTTTTCTAGTTTTGGGTGGGCTTGTATTTGGACCTTTTTTATTCTTTCCAATAATTTATGTCATACTCTAACTATGGTATTTTATATTTATTCATGAATTTTTATCATATATTTTACATTTCATCATTTTATAGTCTTGGAGATGTGTGTGTGTGTGTGTGTGTTTGTACAGGTACATTATCTTAATGCCTCCCATGTGTGTGATATTTCTACTCGAAACTGGTCATCATCCCCTAGCCTATTGGTGGCGGGCTTGGAGTAGTTGTGGATTGGGGCCTGGTGGGTCAGGTCATGATAGCTAGAAGAATAAAGGATCTTAACAATACTCTCAAATAAAGTATCACATTTCATGAGGAACATATTTATAAGTTTAAATGTAAATAGGAATATATATTAAACTCATTTGTGGCTGAGAAGAACACACTTAGTCTAAAATTATATTATTTATAAGTAAAGTTGAAAGGTCTGGAGGAGACTAAACCTAGAACATCCCAAGATACTGAAAAAAATAATTATTGTAGAAAAACTTAATAGAAGTTACTTTATCTAGATAAAACTAATAATTATAGTAATAAAAGTTATGAATCGTCTCATGATTAACCCATAACTAGCTCTTGGGAGAAGGTAACCCACTGTCTAGTAAAATCAGGTTATACTAAGTCTGTTTTTATGGATGGTGCGGGATAAAAATAAAAAATTATGTAAATATGGGTAAGTAAAAATTATGATAAACCTACCAATGTTCCAATGATATATGTGAGAAAGTGTAAGAAGATAATCCCTTGAAAATTTTGGGTGCCAACACAAATTCATCAATTGTGGAAATCTAGACAAACAAATTCAAAAGTAAAAAGATCATGGATTTTGGGAAGATTATGGTGATGAAAAATGTTTAGAGATATGTACACTGATTTATGGAATAATATTTCAGTATATAGAGTTTATGTAATACCTAAAGATAGAGGGAGTGTAGATTAAACAAATTAGAAACCTATTGTATAGAATTGGTTGTCATGGATGAAGTAGAATCTATCAATGATGAATATGTTTTAACACCTTGAAATATTATATGATTATTGAAACATGTTTGGTCACAATTATGAATAATTTTTGTATATACCAATCCAATATAATTCATGGGATGATGTGAAGTGTAGGCCATAGTTAAATAAATAGGTAACAAATAAAAGTGAATTCACCTTAAGGAGTGAACCAAAGAAGAAAGTTGATTGAGTACCTCATAAGAATTCATTAAATTGAGTTGATTTTAAAGGTGTTTTAATAAGAATAAGATACTTATATTATGTTAGGATAATATACATCATAGTCCATTTAAAAATGTACATGAATCTCAAATTTAAAATGAGAAAGATTAAAAAAATTAATATTCATCCATGAGAGACATAGTGGGATTGGATTAGTGGTTTAAACACCTAAATAAGTACCAAATAGGGTTCCCAAAAATGGTTACCTAAAATTTAATGAAATTTTATGTGTATTATGAAACCTATTCCAAACAAGTGCATGTATATTTTACCTAGAAATATGGAGATGATAAGAGATAAAGGGAAAGAACCACTGATCCCAAGTTCAAAAAAATTTACTATAAAGAATCCCATATAGAAAATTATGGGAGTGCATGTTCCAAAATAATATTTGATCATATGGATTAATCAGTTAAAATAAGTTAATAAAGGAAATAAAGTAGAAAATAATGATATTTATCTATTTTCTAAAGTGAATAATCCATTTTCAGATAAAAAATGTAATAAATAAGAGAAAATCATGCTAACCCATCGTGAAAAGATATAAAAAATCCAGAATTAATCAAGAATAAAGAATCCCAAACACTTTATATCTATAAAGAAGAATCTACTTAGGTTTATGAAGTAGTCTTTTCTCTAATGATGCAGATGAAGATCTGATGGATGACCTACCATATTTCTATTTTTTTATAGTTTTGAATCTAGAAAAAGGGGGATTAATAGTGATTCTAAAAAGAGAATGTTGATGAAATATGTAATGATAATGAAACTATATAAATTCATCCATCATGGAAAATCTCACAAACTATTCAAAATGTTTCATTTTGTATCAAACATCAATTGATATCAAAATTCATGGAGTATATTTATTGAAGAAAAAAACCATGATGATGAATTATGAAGAGAATCCATTTAGAGGGAGATGCAAAAGAAGTTAAAGATATTAAATATCAATAATTTTATGATTAATATGGAATCTATACAACCTCTAAAATATTATAATATGAGGTATTATGTTCACTCCCTAAATAAATATTTTGATTATGTTTAATCTGTTTATCAAGGGGGTGAATGTCAAACAAAATGGGGTGGAAATTTACTTTCACTTGAATGTTTTTTATTTGTTTTATGAATTTTGGAATATTTTCATAGAACTTTTTGAAAATTAGTTATATATCCCTTAAGAAGATAAATTTAGAGTTGGTTCCACATTAAAGAATATAGATAGACAGCTTTGATTCTTCGATAAAATCACTCTAGTTTTATGCACCATGTTTTCCCGTGTAGATTTAGAGATGAATTACTTAAGGATAATTGATAAGAAAATTATAGTGTCATAGTTATATTAATAAAGGATAATAAAAATAGGGGAAAATATGTTTTTTATTTTAAATAATTTTACAAGAGGATACAACCCTCCTTTATTTAAGGGGGGAGAGAATTTCCAATATACCCCATAGTGTCAATAAGTTGGATAAAAACATTCCTCTGAATTTCTTATAAATATGGGGGATTAAATAAAAATTTACTTTGGGATTTTAATTGATATTGAAAAAAATAAAAAGTGGTTGATTGAAGTACACAAATGGATTATAGATATTGGAAGAGTTGTTATTGTATTTGTTGAAAATTGTTTGTCACAAGATCTATGAAAAAAATTAAATGTAAGATGTAGTTTTTTCCATTTAACATGCTAAATAGTAAGTATTCTATATTGTAAGTGGGTCTTGGAAGATCTAGATACTACATTACCAGGCCTTAACACTATATGATTGATAGAAATGACTCTCATAGATGTAAGTGACCGGTGCTAATAAAAAATGATAACTTTTCTAAAAAAGTTAATAGAATTGAATGAGATAGATGATGTAAATAGCCTTAAGAGTTGTTATTAATGGATTTAAAAGACATATGATTAAGTATTTTGAAATCACAAGATGTTGTAGAAACCATCCTACTATGATAACTACTAATTTCATTATAGAATATCACTTGGATAATGATTTAAAAAGGTTGAAGTAGAGCTAAAGTTTTTAGTGTAATGAATTTTCTTGAAAATACTCTAACATGAGTATATATAACTCTATTTTCCTTGGAAATAAGATAAATAATTTTATAATTATTTTGATAATTTATAGAATTATTTTAAGCCTATCAAATGTGTTTTGAAATATTAGGAGGGCTAGGAGTTGAGTTGAAGTAATTTTGAATTTAGTTGAAAAAATATAGAATTTTTATATGTTGTATATAATATTGAATATTTAGATAAGTATAAAAGGATTAAAATTGGTAAATACATACTTTGGATGAGTCAAATCATTCAACAGATGAGTACAAACCACATTTATAAGATTTATCCAGTAGTTTGGATGAGTCATTTTTGTACTTCAGATGAGTCCTTGAGGACTTTGAATGAGTCCTTAGTGAGTTTAGAAGAGTAAAAATAACTTTAGATGAGTTAATTGTGACTTAAGATGAGAAAATTTACAGTTTTTATGATTTATTAACATCTTCAGATAAGTTCCAATAGACTTCATATGAGTCAATACTTAGAGAAATTCTAAGCATTATACTAGATGAAAATATAAGTGTTACAGAATTAAATAATGAATAAGAAAATTATTTGGATAAGGTTTAGACCAATTTTCATGGTTCAAAACATCACAAATTAAATTTGATACAAGATCTATATTTTTTATAATTATATCTTAAATATATAATAAATAAGATCAAAGTAATATGGAATTTAAGAAATTTTTTCAAGTCAAAAAATAGAGATTCTAGAATTTTTTATTCTAATGAAATAGATATCTAAAGATGATGATGCTATTCTTTCATGTTGAAAATATCATGATTCTATTTTTAACCATGATTTTATCCTTGAGTTGAATGAAATTAAGGGATATGATAATGAGAAGTTTATTGGATCATTACTTTTCTAATCTTAGTATTTTCAAATGAAAATAATTGAAAATTTATTCATGTGATCAAAGATGAAATTAAATAGTTGATGAAATAGATAGACTTATTATCCTTTATTTCAAAAATAAATGTGATTAAAGATGTGTATAAGAGGAATAGTAATATATATGATATGTTATTTTTAGGTATAGATTCAGGTTAAATCTATACAGGTTTATTTTTACAGAATATCTCATCCTGTGAAGAGATGCTCCATGTCATAAATATGAATACTGTGTAATTTTAATATAGTAATATACAATGATTTATTGTGGAATATTTATGAATTAATTTTAAGGATGTGACTCAATTTTATTTTAGATAAAATGGGAAGTTTTAAATGAAATATATTCAGTTTATAGAAATGAGAAAGTGGGAAAAAAATAAGGGAACTCCTAGTATTTTTCAGGAGACATTTTTTGAGGAGATAAAAGGAATAAATAGATCATGGGAGACAACCATATATAATAAGTTAATGAAATTTGATCTAGATATTGGGTCATGAAAACATTTATGGTATTTTATATATTCTATAATGTATAAAATATTTCGTTATTTGTCTATATCAAAAAAGAAAATGAGAGAGAGAGATAACTGATCAAGGAACTATGAACTGAGATCTATGAACTGAGAGATAATCTAAGGTCTTAAAATAAGTAAAAAACATGTAAATAATGTTCAACAAATGGTTCATAATCTGAGTATTGAATAAAAAAATAGAATAAGATCTTGTATAATTCTAGTGTTGTATAATCTTGAGAAGAAAAATAAGTTTGAGCTCAAATAAAGTTATAAAAATTAGTGTGAATAAGATGATTGAGGAGATGCTAGATTTATGATGATCATGGGATATCAAGTTTTTTTTCAGAAATCTAGGTGATCTGGTTCTATAGAATAACTATGAAGCTGATCTAAAATAGAGACTAGGTTGCATGAATTGCTCTTAAAGACCTACTGGTATTGAAAAACTCAGTTTCAATGTGGAAGGATATATATTTTATGGATACATTGAAATCCTTTTGTTGAGCTAAGATCCAATTAAAAAAGAGACTATAATGGATCACTTGTATATACATGGTGGGAAGCTATAGAACTAGTGTGACTATGGGTATGTAAGGAAAGAACAATGTGACTTTGTGACACCAATGATAAGTTGGAGAGGTTGTATTCACTATGAAAAGAAATGTTTATGTGTGAAGACATGAGGGGTTGATAAGACTCATTGTAATCAATTGTGATTAGTAGATAAATTAATCCATGATTGAGGATAATAACCAATCATGAAAAGGAGTGGGTTTACTTCAATGGGGATAAAATTTTAAAAAAACTATATGTCTCTTTTTATTTTCTTTACTTGTATTTCATCTGGTGTTATATGCTTGTTTGGACTATAACAAACCCATTAGTCTTAACTAAAAATAATAGTTCAAAAAACAAAGGGTTAAAATACATAAATTAATATTTATAATTTGGTAAAAATAGATCTCACCTGTGTGTACCGGTCCTAAGGGTAATTTTAGTTGGAAATGTACTAAAATGGGTATATCTAATCATATGGTATACCTAGAGTCAAATCCAGTGATATGGGCATGAAAATGATTCTATCATATTATATGACATGTATCTATCATAGTGTATGATAGATAAGAGATATGTGATATCATGTTCATGTCAACTACTAAGACTTCCATATGGTTTCCTTTTCTTATAAATCAACTTGTTGATACATTCATGGCTATAAATTCATGATATAATCATTGAAATGTTCATTGATTATATAAATTTGATTGACATATGTTATTTTAATTTATGTTGGATTTCAAATATTTTTTATCTAATTCATTAATCCCTACATTAAATGATAGGATCCTATATAAAGGGTTGATACCCTCCTTTTGGGTGTGTGTGATTCATATAATCCCTAGTTGAAGCTCACATTATCCCAGTCCAACATTTACCTTTGTAGAGAATATTTTTTCACACATTTAGTGTTTAGAGGTCCTCTTATTGTGAATAATTATTCTAGTATCTGGTGTACTGCCTATGGAGGAAAGCATTTGATGGATTTTTCTTAGTGATCTCCATTAAGCAGGGTAGAGATAGAGTTTTCTACACTTGAGGTATGCTGGTTTATATTTATGTTCTTCATATTACATATCGATTCTATTTATGATAGATCTATCATATATATAAGTTTCTTCCACTAAATTGATCATATTATGATCCTATAAAACCCATTAATATATGTATATATTCTAAAATTTAATATATCCTGATTTAATTGTATTTTCAAGATCAAAACTAATCAATTTTATTGTCTTGGTTTCATTTTTTTTTAAATATGTCTCATTTAAATTTAATGGTATTCTATAATAGAATTTTAAATACAATAATTAAAATCAAAATGATCAATTGAAAATAAATTTTAATGTGAATAGAAAAATTTATCATCTAATTAACACTTTAATATTCAATTTAAAAAAAAAATCTACTATAAATATGATTTTAAAAAGTTTATATTTATATATATTTTAAAAAAAGTATAGATAAAGGTGCATAGTTTTTTTCTTTTTATCAATACTTTTTTAAAATAAATTGATAAAATTAAAAAAACAATATACCATAAATTTTACTTCTTTCTTCCCACTGAAACCCTAAACCTCTATTTATATCAAGGTGGCACATCAAAAAACTTATTTTCAGGATGAATTCCAAAAAACATCCAGATCTAAATAATAACATTGATTTATGAAGGATTAAATGCACATATAAAAATATTTTCCATACCTTATTTGAAATATCAGGTATTCATCACATTTTAGAAAAGAATATTTTTTAAACTAATATAGAAATAACCTTTATGAGTACTAAAAATGGTAATTTTCAGTGCTACAAAAGCTTTAACATGCTAAGAAATGAAAAATTTGGTCACTTTTATCAGTTCCAAATAAATCAATGATAAAACTAGAATTTATCAATGCTAAAAAAGAATAAATAAAGTCCCCATTTATCATCTCTTTTCTTAACACTAATAAAATCATCTTTTATCAATTTATTTTATCATTGATAAAGGAACACATTATTAGTGCTAAAAAATGCTAAAAAATCTAGAAAAATACACTACTATAATTTCTATCTATGCCCACAGACTTATACCAATGGTTTTAACTAATAATTGGTATAGGATAGTTTTTTATATGTTATACCAATGATTTTAACCAAATATTGATATAGAATAGTTTTTTATGGTATATACCAATGATTTTTAAAAACCATTAGTATATCCTAGCACATATACCAAGTCATGTGACAACCTTTCCCTCTTCTAAATCAGTTCCCTCTATGATGTGGTTTTTTTAGGCTTCAGATCCTTTAGTTACCTGAATTATTATTGCATTCTTCTTCGATTCATCATTCTTACAATTATTATTTGGTTAAATCATCAAGTTATATTTATTTAATTCAATTTATTTAATATTTTATCCCCATATTTCGACATATTCATGCCCAAGATTGAAAATAACCTAAATTATAATGTAATTACTATGTTTTTTGTTATGAATCAACATAAATATTTGAAATATAATTTTTTATAAGGAAGTTTTATGAAAGTGGTGTGATTTTATTAGAAAGTTATGAGTTATAGATACACTGTATTTTAAAAGTGGCAGTATTTATTTATAAAGTAATGTGTTTTTATGTTTTTATGGGAACTTTATTTTTAAAGATGCCAATTCATACTCTCTAGATGTTTATAAAGAAATTTGTGTTTTAAAGTTGTGTTTGGTTTTCTAATTAGGTTTTAAAATATAAAATTGGTCATGATTTCAAGTTAGGTTTAATAATTTATGGTGTGTTAGGGTTGTAATAAATTTTTATTACACTTTATAAATCCACTTTAGTAATTTTTATTCTATTAATTTATTGACTATATCTACTATTGGTTCAAATAAAATTTCAATTAATATTTTAGTTTTGATAGATTTCATTTAAGAAGAATTTTCATTCCTTTACTATCTATATATAAATTATAGTCTTGTTTAGAAAATACCTAATTGTTTTCATGACATGATTGAATCGCCATTATGTGAAGGCTTTTATAAAAATGATATTATATGTTATTAAATGCTCATTATGGGATAATAAATATGTGTTTTTTTAGTTTATTGGATTTTTTGTGTGGTGTTATATATATCTATTACTCATTGATATAAATTATTTCAATATTATGGTTTTATACATATGTTATTATGTTATATCATGGGAAAAATCTAAAAAATTAGTGGTATAAGTGATAAATATAAAGTTTTAATTATTACCAAAGGGCATTTTCCCTTCTCAAATTATTATTTTCATGATAAACTAAGTTGTTTTTTATAATGATGTATTCATGTATGTTAAATTTAGTTTTTATACACAGAATAGATAGTGATTTAAAATGGGTTTTAATTCAATCTTATTTTAATTATTTTAAATGTGATTAAAGTGAACATGTCTCATTTCCTTAAATAAATTTAGGAATGGGTAATAAAATTTGGTTTGTAAACTAAAGCATGGTTATTTTTCTTATGAAATAGAATTAAGGGTTTTTTAGAATTATGATATGATATTTTTCATTGATATTGAATAACTCAAGATTGATATTGACATTATTGAATTGTTATGAGTATGTTTTATGTTCTAATTGGTGATAAATCATGAATACTTACCATATTGAATCTTATATTGAAATACTCACCAATTAAATAAATATATTTTATCGAGGAAACTAATTGTGACATAACATTGAAGTATGAACTACTCAATGTTGGAATAACATTTTTAATATTTAATTCAAATTAATTAAACCCTATTTAAGCAGTTCCAAATAAATGCATCATAAAAGTGAATGGTAATTACTTACTATCTCAAGCAAAAACCTCCTCTTTCTTCATAAAAGTTAATAGTAATCCCTCCCTTCCTATAATATAAATACATCATATAAAATTTTAATATTTATTCATGAATAAATTTTCTTCATGATAAAGGAATGAATTTAATTATATTTATTTCACATTCAAAACAATTAATATTTTTCAAAACAATTACTTAATAAATACATTTGTATTTAATTTGATTAATTTTTATCCAAACCAATTCTAAATGAAATGAATTGAATAACAATTAATAGAACTATATAAAAAATGTAAATAAATTAAAATGATTTGAATTTGTATTCAAAAGATTCATAGTTATCATGAATTTTGTAATTATTGTTTACTATGTTGATATTAGTAAAAACTTTTTTATGTAATAGAATGGATAAAAATTGGATGTATGAAACTGATCAAATCTCAACCGAGTTTCAGTGGAATTTGGAATTGTTTTTATATTATGCATTTAAAATGATTCAAATATATGTCTTATAGGATTACCTTGTTTTAATTGTGTTGGAAGAACTTGGTTAAGTAGGTAAGAGGTTAGATTCCATATAAAAAAATATTTTTTCAAACAAACTAAGCCAATATTATCCAATTAAACCCACCTTAAAATTAATTAGACCCAGCCAAACCAAATAGACCAAAAAATTATTGAACTTAACTAAATATAACTTAATCAAATTAAATGCAATGGAACCAAAACTAAGATAAAAAACTAAACCATCATCTGTCTAATATAACAATGCCTAATGAAATCAATTTTAACCAAATAAAAATAAATGAAATAGAACTAAACTATGTTGGATCGATTTGACCAAAACTAGTCTGCCAAAAACAGAATAAAAATGACTAAAAAAATTAAAGTAAAGTGCAATAATGTGAAATAATGTCAACTATATCCATTATATATAAGAAATTAAAAATTAATTGAATTGAATCATCATGAAATGAACCAAAGCTAAATTATCTAAATCATTTTAAGATGAAGACACGAAAAAAGTCATTGAATGGATCTAAAAAATACCGAACTAGATTAAACTAGATGAAAAATAAATGAATAAAACCACATCTGACTATACATATCCAAGTCAATTAGGATTGAAAATAAAAATAAAATTAATCAAATAAAATAAAATTTAATTAAATATAAGTGAAAATAAATATCCTATACAAAACTAAACCAAACAAAACCAACTCAAAATTGAATTTAATTGAAATAAAACACAATAACCTGACATAACCTATATTAAACCAAATAAAATAGATATAAACCATATTAGTCATTATGTGGTGTCCCCTATTACCTATTTCACTAAAATAATCTAAAACAACATAACAAAAACTAAATAAAAAAATTAAAATATTAGTAATGAAATGATCCAAAAAATATTAAAACCAATCGACCAAAAACATCATATAATTTTCAAAACTACCAATTATAAAATGCACACATTTATTTTAGACCATTTGGAATTCAGAATTTAAAAACTATATAATTATGATATTATTTCAAGTTTTAACCAAACAATTACATGGGTATTCACTAAAACCTCTAATTTTAACACCATGAAATCTCTACTAAAATAAAATGATCATATAAAATCATTATGATAAATTAATATTTCCAATATCATTTTATATCAAAACCAAGTCATTGGATGGATCTCTCCCAAATCATTACATATGAAGCTCTCAATTTCAAAACTTATACACTCATACAAAACTAACCAAACCATTATAATATACTTTTAAATTCTATAATATTATTTATTAAAAAAATAATTTTGGAAAACACATCATTAATAATAATAAGAGGACAAATAAATATCCATATAAGAGTGTTAAAGAGGTAAAATAGTCACCGAGAAGTTCTTGAAATCTTGGAAATATTTATGTCCATCACTTTGAATGGAGGATATTGTGGTTTTTGGTATATATATGTCAATAATTTTCTCCTTATATTATGCATTGGGTGTTGATGGAAGTCCTAGTAGTGGTTAGGGTAATGGAATTCTTGGTGGTGATGATTATATTGAATGTGATGATATTTGTGAGTACATCTATGATGAGAGTGATAATCATGATAATAGTGGTTTTGGTGAGGTATATATTGATCCCCTCCATTTATAACTTTATATTTATGAAACAATTGTATGGATGTTGTTTTATGACTAAAAGTGATTGTATATATGTGTTAAGATTTTTTTAAACTTCATATTGAATAAATATTAAATATAAAGTATATGTAATGAATTGAATGTGTATTCTGATTGGTGTTTTGTTTCTAGGTTGCTATATTTTCTATAAGAAGGTGCAGGTTGGGTTTGGTGTACTAGATTTTGAGATTACCCTATACCTACTATTTTGGTGAACCATTGGCATATCCTTATACCAAACTATTTACTAGAACCATTGGTATAATTCCATTCCAATTGTTTTATACCAATGGTTTCACTGAGATTATCCTATATGTTACATCCCAACATGGGATCCTCTAAAACGGATCCCTGAGCTAGTTCATCACATGACCTGAGGCATGCCTCCTCGTATGCCAAAGGATTCTAACTAGTAGTGAGGGTCTGATAAGGTGCATCGAGAGACTTACCCTCTTTACCAGAGTAAGACAATAGCAAAAATAAATATAATTAGTAACTGAACCAGTAATAATCCCAACCATGCATCATATGATAAATTCCAAAAAATGGGTACATTCCCACAATCAATACCATAATTATGTCATGCCAATAGTGTTAAATATCAAAAAAACAAGACAAACACATGCTAAAAATCCCCAAAATGGGTCCCAACATCTAGTATGGTCCCCTCATACATGATCCATCCTAAACCCAAAATAAAAAATCTATAATAGGTCATTTTCCCATATCCTAGCCTAAAACCATGAAGTATTATTGGGTACCAATAGTGACCCAAGCAGGATGTGATTACAACTTAGTAGGGCACCACCAACGGTGTCTACAAAATATCCAGTCTAAAATAGCGCATGCAGAAGTATAAATCAGAAAGGAAAAGTAGTAAATAAACCATGTTTCATTAGTTAACAATATTCAAATTTAACTACTTATGATATCATTCCAAAAGATAACTTAAACCATCAAACCTACTTCATCCCATACTAGTTGTCTGAGCCATATGTCATTGGTGTCACAAGTCAGCATACAAGGAGCATTAGTCCAAGTATCCAACTAAGATTTGGAACACCATGTTTGACCATCCCAACCATGATATGGAATTCCATGTTCATATACTTGGAATCTATAGAATTAATATAGCCTTTAAACCATGCATTCATTAGGTTCCTGGAACATCATTCTAGCTCATCCAGGGATGAGGAGCATCATTCCAATATCCCACCATCCATCATTCACATTTCTAAGGGTCGGCATCAGTGACCTCTTATCATAATAACATCAAGGATTAATCTTTCAATTTTTATCAACATTTTCATGGATTGTTTATTTCAACACATTTAACCCAATCTCATGTCCATTTCATTTCACTATTCATTCTTAGTCACATCCATTTAACATTCTTTAACCATTTAACACCATGGTTATTATCACTATAACCATTTAACATGCTTACTCATAGAAATCACATAATTCATTAACATATACCATTTAAAACAATAACCCCCTTTAATAATCCTAATATTATCAACACAATTTTAATCAATTTAATCTCATAACCCTCTAATTAACTATTTCACAACTCATTTCATCGCATTCAGAGGTGTGGCACACCCCATAGGAATTCCCGTAGTCTTGATGATTTATTTCTCATAAATAATCCCTTGTCCAAAAGAAACCCTTTATTCAAACCAAAATTACCTAAAACTCCAAGATGAATAACACCCTATAAAAACAAGGGTTTATATTCTTCAGAATAAGAGAAAACACTCAACCATGCCTCTTATAGAAAATAGAAGAAAGAGGAGTGATAAAATCATATGGAACTTTGATTTTAAACCAATGGTGATTAAAATGACTCAAGATCAAAGTATAATCACCATTTTTGAGATTGGGATCTCTTAGTTAATCCCCCTATATACTATAGGAGGAAATGGGTAAGAAATTTAGTAAGAACCCTTAAAGCCTGAGGTGTAAAAATGGTAATTTTCTCCCACTTTTAAGAGGTGCATGGTTTGGCCACAAGGTTGGAAAAACCATGCACCAACCATGAAGCACCCTCTGTCTAAGAGGGTTCCAAGATGCATGGTACCTTGGATACACCCACATGGTTTTACAAATTGTTCAGTTCTCATGCACCAGTGTAATGCCCTAAAATTATAAAGTAAGAACATTATATTCAATGGCGTGTACAAAATTTGACACCAAGAGTAGAAACAAATATAACCTCTTGAGACTTTATGATATATTTACTATTTTAAATAAATTTAATCTATAATATAGATTTAAATGCACATAATACAGATTTATCTTTTATTTCATGCAATGATGAATTTCTTCAATAGCTTTTGTTACACGTAAGACCAAGTTTTATTGAATACTATTAATCTTATTATTTAAATTGAAAATTATCTCTCATATATTAAATTATAAATTATGAATATGATTAAATAAGTTATGAAAATATGTGGTTAAATTCATTGGTTACCAATTCATTATAAACGAATATAAAAACCAATTGAATATAAAAAAGAAATGTTTTTATAAAAAAAATATTTTTATGCTCACAAATGTGTTTTATCCTAATAAATTAAATTAATTAATATTATTGAGTTATGTTAAATAAATTTATATAATATATATTCAATAAAATATTTGTTATATTCATACAATAGATTTGATAGGCATAATATAATAACAAACACAATTTTATGCACAAAAACTATATTTTATAAAGGTAGTTTCTCCTCCTTTTAATGGATCGCCTATTTCAAAAATAAATTTTGGAAATGTTATAAATTTTATTTGAAAAAATAAAATTAATTTTTGATATTATAATGACAAAATTATCTTAGGGTTAATTTTTTTATTAAACTAAGAAGTTTCATTTTTTGATGAATAGTGAAAAATACTACATTTTAGTTGAAAACTGCCTTTTTGTTTAAATAATTATTAATGTTAAATTATATTTTAAATTGGTTTTAAAGTATCAATATATCAATTATACATATATTAATATAATATATTTCATTGTAATAATTTTTATATTTAATTTATATATAAAAACTTAATGAATTTTTGAACATTTTCACATTTAAAAACCTGCTTTCTCACTAAGTCTGCGGGGTTAATTTTAAATTAATTTATTCTGCTACTGTGATTGGAATTTGGAAAAATTGATTAAATATTTTGAATCATAATAATTTATAATTTTTAGTAAGTTCAATGTTGTTTTTTACCAAAAATATTAGTGAAACTAATAAAAATTAACTATAGTGATTAAGGTAAAAATGAGTTTACTTAGTGGTTAAATTTTAATCTTAAGGAGATAAATGACCTAAAAACATGTAAAAACCCCATTTTATGGGAATATTTATACAATATACTCAATTTTATAAAATTTGGTTCATTATTGGAGGCACATTATCTAAAGGATACCTCTCCAAAAGTGTTAAGATTTTTATATTTACAAGAATGTCACTCCTCCACTATAAAAAGTGTCTCACCCCTCCAACTTATTCAAACCTCTAAATCCCTATGGATCATCCAAACCCTAAAAAAATAAGATCCCAAAATCCATACCCTCATAATATAATCCTAAATTTGTACATAAATAAAACTAAGACTTTTGTTATAAACCAAAAGGAGTTACCCAAAAAAGATGTAACGTTCTTCAATGATCACTTTTGTTTTATTTATTTATCCACCCCTTTAATTATTGTTATATATTGATTATATAATAACATAATTATACTAAATATACTAAGATTTTTTTATCTTAAGGGTATGAACTACACCTTTACACACTTCCATCAAATGGGATACGCAATCATCGTTTATGTGTACGGTGGACTACCGCCTCACGAACCGATGTCATTCGTTCTTCCATTACCACCTTTAAAGGATGGAAATAATGATGGATTTATAGTTTATATATTTTATATATGATATATATAATTTATTTATACTTATTTAATTATTTTATAACACGTGCCTTCAAGCCTTTCATTTTTTGAGAATATGATAACATCGTTTATGGACGTGTGGACTATCCCGTCAAAATGATGTGATTTGTTCATGCTTTACATGGAATTTATTAAGAATATTTTAATAAAATTATGTGATATATATGAAATAAATATGATACTAATATGTTAATATATACATATATCATTTAATTTAATTTTTTTTAATATGATAAGAAAAAATGGAAGCAGCGTTCATGCGTAAATACGGCCTACCGTCTCCATGAACGGTGTATTTCATTTTCTTATATACAAACTTTATGGATAAATCTAAATACATATATACTGAATATATATAATATTTAAATAATTTTTTACATTATTTATATTATTAAATCATGATCTAAGTTAAAATAAAAAAAATAACAAGTCAAAACATACTAAAAAAACTAGGCAATTAACACCCGAAATAGTGAAAATATTGAAAGATTATTAACAAACGGGTAATAAGATATTATAATAAGATAATATATGATATTATTAAAATGATTATAGTTATTTTATAATTTAATAACACGCTTAAAACCAGTATACATGAGGTTAGAGGAAATTCACACAAAAGGAAATGCAAGGTAAGGGATTTTCATCTCACTTTTTACATATGTGAGATAAATGTCATATTCACCACTTACTTATTTTGTGCGGTGTATATACTGCCCCTTTTTAATTTAATAATTATTCAATATTAATTCATGGTATTTTAAGTTTCACTTTGAATTATATCATCCAATGGGTTTGAATTGAAAATTACTAAGTGGTTGAATTTATCTTTACAATCTCACTTTCTTTTGTGATTGTTAACTTTTTCTTGAAATAATGACTTCATTATGACCATTTTACATTGTAAATTACATTTATTTTAAATATACATACTCTTATGTGATAGAACATAAGACTATGATACACTTTGAGGATAAGTATTGAAGAACACTATAAAGAAACCATGTTTGTGATTATGATATTAGATACACATAAATTGTTTAATATATGTTAGTATTTAACTATTTTTGGGATTATACATTATGTTTAATAATTATATGATCCAATATAGTGTATGTTATAATTTATAAATTGTTTCTAACAGAATTAATGTGAACCAAACCAATGAACATGATCTAAAGATTAAGAATGATCACATCTTTGATGAGTTTAAGAAAATATTTTAAAGGGAACGGGTCTCCCAAACATTCTCATCATATGAGGATATAGTATCATGTGATAACAAGACATATAAGGGATTATCTAAGTATTATTAATTTAAAGGGAAGAAAGAGAAGAATAGGATGACAAGGAAAAATATGGATAAAGATAAGAATGGAAAGAGTGATTTTCCCACATGTTATAATTATGAAAATAAACACCCTATTTATTTCTTAAAAGGAATAGGATTTTGTTATAAGTGTGGAGAAAAAGGCCAATAAGTTATTGATTGAAAGGTAAATAATGGAAATAAGAGGTTATATGATCACTAAGACAAAGGTAATGTGTCAAACAATTAAAATAAAACAAATCAATTTCCACCATGTGAAAACTATGGAAGGAATAACTATGGTAAATGATTGAAGGAATTGGTAGTTTTTTATATGTTAGGATAAAAGGGTCACCATGAAAAGGAATGAAAAGGTAAGGATATAAACACTATTATTCAGTACTTCAACTGTAATGAGATTGGGAACTATGAAAATGAATGCCCCAAGTTTCAAGGAAATATACCTTATAACAAGCTAAGGGATCAAGGACAAGCATATGTTATTCGTACAGCTAAATCCTAATGATTAATATGCTTGTATTGTGTAATTTTAGTATGTTATCAATTATGTACTAGTTATAAGAGTTATGAAATATATAAGGATTGTATTGTAGTACTTTTTCATTAATTATTTGAAAGCATATGTTAAACAATATTGATGACCAATAAAAATGATTTAGTGACAAGTTGAAATTTTTGGAAAACACATGATTGATGAAAATATAGCCCTTAATATGTTCCTTAAGTTAAGATAATTAGATAAAGAGATTATTTATATGGATAAAGTAAATTGGATATTATGAACAACCTTGGAACTAATTGATGATTTATTAGAAAAGTGTTTATGTTACTATCGATTGAGTATACAACATTTTTAGATTTAAGGAATATATCCAATGTATTTTTTTACATAATTAATAGGGAATAATTCACATTTTAAATAAGGTTTTATGGTAATTTAAGTTATTGCCATTCTTTAATAGAATACATGAATAATGTATTCACATGTTGGTATGTGATGATTAATAACTACTTCATGTTATTTGGGGAATTTTGGAAATTTAGTGACCTTATTTCTAATGTTTTGGATCATAATATTTTTTAAGGGTCATAAGGTTCACCATTTATGAAATGGTTTATGTTGAACTTTGGACAAACCTTTAGAGATTCATGTACTAATTCACCATATGATACACCCTATGATATATGATGAAGTAGAAATATTTCAAGGAACAACCAAATTATAATATTGTGTTTATGAAATAAAAATATATATTTAATTATACTTTTATAAAGTGAAATAATTCCACAACTCTAGGAAAAGGGTCTTGAAACAAAAATGGTGTCATATTATCATCATTTTTTATGATATCAATAAAAATTTTCAAAGAACTGGTTTATGACTTTTTGGTCTTCAAATTTCAAATAAAAATGTTTTCTATCACTCTCCCTCAGTATTTGAGCGTTATTTTTATCTTCTATGACCAAGTTTTCATTTCCCACCTATGTTCTCCTACTTGGAAACCTAGTTATGTGATTATTCTGGATGACATTCATACTCCCCTTTCACTCTTATTAAGAAGATGTGTTATTAACCCTATTTAAGATGTGGGTTTTTCAATAATGGAATTTCAAAATATCAATAACTTTATTATCATTATCATGTTTAAATTGTGATGATGCAATTTAATTAAGGTTGGGAGAATGTAACTCCTAGAAATTATAAAGTAAGAACATTGTATTCGATAGTATGTATGACATGCAACACCAAGCATAGAAAGGAATATAACTGCATGAGAATTTATTATATATTTAAAATTTTAAATAAATTTAATATATTATATAGCTTTAATTTCATATAATCCTAATTTATCTTATATTATACACAATAATAACTTTCTTTGATAGCTTGTATTACACACAATACTGAGTTTTAGTGAATACTATTAATATTATTATTTAAATTAAAAATTTTCTCCTATCTATTAAATTAGAAGTTATGAATAGGATTAACTAACTTAATAAAATATATGGTTGAATTAATTTGTTACCAATTGATTATAAATTAATATAAAAACCAATTGAATATAAAGGAAATGTTTTTATAAAAAACTATTTTTATGCTCATAAAGGTATTTTATCCAAATAAATTAAATTAATTACTATTAGTGAATGATATTAATAAAATTTATATATTATATATTTAATAAAATATTCTTGGCATTCACCCAATATATTTTATAAGAATAAGATAATAACAAACACATTTTTACGCATAAAAAGCTATATTTTAACAAAGGTGGTTATTTCTCCTTTTAATGGCTCGCCTATTTTAAAACTAAATTTTGGAAAATTTATAAAAAAATAAATTTTTAAATAATAATTTAAAAATTATATTAGGGTGTTTTTTTGTATTTTTATGAGAAGATTCTTTTTTTTATGAATAGTGGAAAATACTGCATTTTAGTTGAAAATTGCATGTTCGTTTAAATATTTATTAATGATAAGTTATATTTTAAATTGGTTTTAAATTAAAAATAGATAAATTATAATTATATATATCCAATTTATTTCATTTTAATCAATTTTATTTTTAATTTATATGTAAAAACTTAATAAAATTTTGAATATTTTCACTTTAAAAACCCTCTTTCTCACCACGTCCATGAGATTAATTTTAAATTAATTTCTACCACTGATATGATTGGAATTTTGAAAAATTTATTTCATGTTTTTAATCATAATAATTTATAATTTTTATTAAGTTCAACTTATTTTTTTGATCAAAAATATTAGTGAATGTAATAAAAATTAATTACAGTTATTAAGGTAAAAATGAGTTTACTTAGTGTTTAAACTTTAATCTTAAGGGGCCAAATGACCTAGAAACATGTCAAAAACAAATTTTATGGACATATAATGACCATATAGTCCCTTTTATAAAATTTTGTTCATTATTGGAGGCACAATATGAAATGGAGATCTCTTAATAGTGTTTACCATTCTATATGTAAAAGAATGTCTCTCCTCCTCCACTATAAAAAGGCACTCACCCATCCCACTTATTCATACCTATAAAGCCATTAGTACCATCCAAACCCTGACAAAATAATATACCAACATCTCTACCCTCATCATAGAATAATCAATTGGTTCATAAAGCAAACCAAGGAAGTGGTTTGGTATAAACCAAAAGGAGTTACCCGAAAAATAGGTAATGTTCTTCAACGATCACTTTTAAACATTTCTTTATCCACCCATTAAATTATTTTTATATCTTGATTATATAATAAAATCAGTATCCTAAATATACTTATATGTTTTAATCTTGATTTTTCTACCTAAACCTTCATGCACTTATATAAAATGGGATACACAATCATCATTCGTGTTTACAGTGGACTACTGCCTCGTGAACCGATGTCGTTCGTTCTTCCATTACCACCTTTAAAAGTTGTAAATGATGATGTATTTATAATTTAAATATGTTATATATGATATTTATAATTTATTTATGATTCTTTAATTATTTTACAACACATACCTTCATGACTTACATTTTTTGAGAATATGATAACATCGTTTGTGGATGTGTGGACTACCACCTCCTCAAAGCGATGTGATCCATTCACGCTTTACATGGAATGTATTAAGGATTATTTAAATAAAATTATGTGATAAATATGAAATAAATATACTAATTATATGATAATATATACATGTATCATTTACTTTTATTTATTTTAATATGATAATAAAAACTGGAAGCAGTGTTCATGCATACATACGGCTTATCGTCTCCATGAACAGTGTATTTCATTTTCCTATTTCTAAACATTATGGATTAATATAAATAAATATATACTAAATATATATAATATTTAAATCATGTTTTAAATTCTTTAGATGATTAAATAATTATCTAAGTGATAGGAACAAAAATAACAATTTAGAACATACTCAAAAAACTAGGCAATTAACACCTAAAATAGTGAAAATAATGAAAGATTATTAACAAACGGGTAATAATATGTTATAATAAGATAATATATGATATTATAAATATAATTATGGTTATTTTATAAGTTAATAACATGATTAAAACCATTATATATTAGGTTAAAGGACCTTCACCTAAAAGTAAACACAAGGTAAGGGGTTTTCATCTCACTTTTTACATATGTGAAATAAATGTTATATTCAAAATTAATTATTTTTTGTGGTGTATATATTTCTAATTTGTTATTTAATATCATTATTCACTCATAATTCATGGTATTTTAAGTTTAAATTTTAATTATCTCATCCAAGTGTTTTGACTTTAAAATTACTAAGTGGTGAAAGTTATCTTTGCAATCTCACTTTCTTTTGTGATTGTTAACTTTCTCTTGAAACAATCACTTCCTTATAAATAGTTTCCATTAGACATTACATTTATTTTAAATGCACATAATATTATGTTATGGGTATAATTATTTTCTAAATAATATACCATTTTTATATATAGTGTCCACTTTGAATGTTATTTGATTAACTGGGAAAATATTGATAAATCTATATTCTTTACTCAATACGGATATTTGATAAGGTGCATTGTTTAAAAATTAAATCAATTATTAAATATATAAGGAATGATTTGTACTAGTATGAAATAGGTTGGGAACTATTTAAATTAATCCCCTCAATGCATCAGTTGTCTAATGAGATGAATCAGCTGTCCAAATCAGATGGTTTTCTACCCAGTGTGCTAAACTGTCTTATGAAAGGTATTGAAGGTAAAGGTACTATATAACTAGGAAACATAGTGTCCATTAATTAATAATTTAATTTATTGAAAATTAATCTGTTATTATTATCCATGATACTTTTTCTTTGTCATTATATATAGATTCATTTTCATTCTCTGTTTATTGATTAAATGGCATGTGTATTTGGTTATTTACCTTTCCATATTGGTTATGCTTTATCCAGTTATTTAAATGGAATGTTTGTTCTATTATTTAAATTTCCATATTGATTATTAATTATTTATTCATGATATATTTTGTTTTAATTACCATTACTGAGCATTTGAGCTCACCCTTATTATGTTTCCTTTCCCAAGGTTATGAAGAGGAATCCTTTGAATGAGTTTCAAGGATGCTGAGCTTTTAATTTTTTTATTATTTTTTCATTTTCCCAATGTGATATGGGTATCAGGTATGTAATATAGTTTCCCAAAACTGCTAAAATGTTTAGTATTTTATTATTTGATTCCTTGAAATCATGCCAATTTAATAAATTAATGCACTGGATCTAGGCTTCTAGGGTTAGGGCGTTGTAGTCTGCCTCTATCCAAAGGGGAGGCATAGCCACATGGGTGTCTAGGAGGCCCTCGCGGTTGAAACAATTTGTGAGGGTTGTGCACTCTGATCTTTCTAAGACACCCCACCCCACACATTAAGGAACATGATTAGTTTTAACCATGATCCAACCATGTGATATGCACTAGATGGACACTTTTCCCTCATTTTCATGCCTTAAACCCCTGAGACACCCTGAAGACCCATCATACTCATGTAAATAATTTCATTAACCAAATAAAAGAGATTTTAGCTGAAATTTAAAATGAAAACACACCTCATACGAAGGTTAGGATCCTACACTATACCAACCATTTTAGTGAACCATTTTTATAACCCTACACCAATGGTTTATCCAAACTATTTCTATAAGGAAATTCTAGTTGGGGTATACCAACGGTTTCACTAAAACCATTGGTATAGCCTTATACTAATGCAAAAACACACCACGGTTCATAGAACCATTAGTATAGATTATAAGAATGATTCTGGGGGTTAAAAATGATTTTAAGCCCTTGGTATATGGTGATTTTCCTCTAGTGATATTTTTTTTAAAATTATTTAGGTATTCCACTCATGCCCCACCCACCCCCATTAGCACTACCCCCTATTTGTGCTTTCCACCCATGATCTCCCCCCAGAACCCCCTCATCCTAACACGTAATTCCCCCCACCCTTTATCAGTGCTACCCCACACCCTGCTCATCTACACGCACCTAGATTTGAACCTATGATATTCATGTGAAAAGAGATCACCCTACTACTATAGAAAATGGAATTTTCAACACACAAAAATAACATTAACAATATTAAAAAAATGATAATGTGATAAATGATGAAAAAGGTAGTCACTTTTATCACCTCTAATAAAGTTTTGATAAAGTCCCCTTTTATCATTGTTTTTAGCGGTGATAAAGTGGGAATTTATCATCACTAAAAAACATTGATAAAACTAGAAAAATATATTTTAAAAATTATTTAGGTCTTCTCTCATGGCCCACCGCACCATTTTTCACCCTTTGTTAGTACCCCCACCCCTAATCAGTGCTCACTAACCACCATCCCCCCCCCCCCACGTGTGAATCCCACCCCCTATCAAAGATCCCACCTATCAGTGTTTCCCCATCCCCACTCAACTGCACAAGCTTGGATTAGAACCTAGGAACTTCATGTCTAAAGTAAACACCCTTACCACTATGCTATATATTTTATGATATATCTATATATATATATATATCCATATATTTATATAATTATTTTTAAATACATTTATAAAATGTGTGTGTGTGTGTCTTTATTTATTTATTTATATACATAGGTGTGTGTGTGTGTGTGATACATTTGTATTTATTTAAATATATTATATATTACTATTAATTTATAAATATTAATATATATATATATATATATATATTTGTTTATTGATGCACACACACACACATATTTATATTTAAACATTATATATAGATTTTTATAGGTATATATATATATATATTTTTATTTATAAGGTAAATAAAATGGTTATATATTTTTGAAAATAAAATGGATAATAATTATTTTTATATGGTTTATATATTTAAAAATATATTTTACATTTAAATATGTTTAAATATTTATTTATACAATTAAAATTTTATATTTAAATATCTATAAATATGTATATATGTATAGATTAAATTATAAATAACACTATAATATGAAAAGTAATAAAATTTGAACACTATAATATCCATATGATAGTAATCCCTATGAATAAATTTTTTTCCAATTAAAAAAGATAAAAATTCCCTCTTAAATGAAGTTGAAATTCCATTGAATATTCAAAAATTAGGGCATCTCAACTAAAAACTTAGTTTAGAGGCCTACCAAGCAATTTTTTATTATGAAAATTAGAGGTTAAAGTCACTTTTATTTTAGAATGTGTATAAATCTTCAGAATCTTCAATTTGATATCACATGGAGCCCAAATGAATGCTTGGATAAAAATTTATGTTTGTTTTAAGTTCAATACCTTTTTTAACTTATCTTTAAAATGTTAATTGATTTATTAATTTTTATATCACCAAATTGATATTAAATGTCTATTACTTAATACTAATAAGAAAATTATTAATTAATACTAATTTTAATTATTGTATAAACCATATTTCACTAAATATATTATAAATTAATCTTAAATACATATTTAGTATTATATAAATCATATTTAATAAAATATATTATATTCTTGTGAAACATATCGGGAACTGATTGAAACAATGAATATTTTCATAATAAGTATGAAAATGTTGATCAAAGGACAAACAATTTCAAATGTAAAGAAATATTGAATATTTTTAATGGATATGGATAAATTAATTCAATGATAATAGAGTAAAATAAATATAAGATAAAAAATAACACAATGTATATCACCAAGAGGGTGATCATCCCATTATATTATTCACACGTATATATGGTCTATAATTACAAAGGGTGAATTATCCCATTAATGTTAGGAATTATTTAGGGTTTGGTAAATGATGTTTCCTCATAAATATAGACATTATGACATCTATATATGATAATTCATAACACCCCCCCCCCCTTGGATGTCATAATTTCATGGAATCTCATATAACTTTCACTAAAAAAACATGGGAAAACAAGTGAATTAAAAAGTACTTGGATTCTATTTAATGTTACCTCATCAAAAACCTTATTAGGGAAACCCAATAGAAAACCCTAATAAAGGGAAAAAGAATAAAATACTCACAACTTCCCCTAATTAGATCATTCGACTATTTCTTCAGGATAATAATTATTTAATTTTTCATTAGATGCATGGGAGGAAGGCCATAGGTCATAATGAAGTGTCTTGTTGAAAACATTAACTCATGGGGGAGAAAAAATATTTCCATTAATTATAGATATACATAATAATGTAAAACACTCCCTTTCATATACATTATGATTTATGATTACCTCATTAAAAACCTCATTAAGGAAAAACCCGTGGGAAATCCCTTTGATTAAGGAAAACTAGTTCAATAAATATCAAGTCCACATAGTTTTTACTTGCTAAAGAACCTTATCAAGAAAACCTAATGGGAAAACTTGACATGGTAAAAAGGGTTAAAAAACTACATTTTCTACCCATAAAATCATGATAGACTTTTCAATATTCACATCTCAATTTTATAAATCAATTTCTCAAAATTTTGGATCAGTAATGCGTTTGTGAATAAATATACAAGATTATCACAAGACCTTAATTTTTTGATATCAATCTCACCATTATTTTTAAGATCATGAGTGAAAAAGAATTTTTGTGAGATATGTTTTGTTCTATCTCCTTTAATGTACCCACTATTTAATCATGTTATACAAGTAACATTATATTAATAAAATATAGTGGGTATTTTATCATACATATATAATACATAATTACTTTTAATATGATGAATAATTGATCTTGATCAAACACATTCTATAATTTCTTCATGAATGGCAATCAACATGGCATGATTGGAGGAAGTCAGAGAAATTGTTTGTTTTTTCAGAACACCAAGAAATAAAATTTCCACCATATGTAAATAAATATTAATTTTGAGATATTTCTTTATGTAGATCAGATAAGTATACAGCATCAGCATAACTAACTAATTTTTTTCTGTACATTTTGAATAAAATAATCCTTAATCTTTAGATCATTAAATGTATCTTGATATTTATATGATAACATTACAATGTCAATGAGTAAGATAATAAATATACCTTGTAAATAAATTTATAGAAAATTATATACATATATATATATATATGGGATTGTATTACATGCAAGATACATGAGTGCTCTAATTTCACTCATGTATGGTACTTCAAGACCACTAAGTTTTTCATTATCCTCTCATGGTTTAAAAATATCTTTATCTCTATCAAGTGATCATACAACCACTATTGTACTTAATGGATGTGATTTTTCCATATTAAATTTTTTTGTACTTTTTCATAAAAACATGACTGGTGAAAAAAAAATTATATCTTCAAGATGTCCAATTTTTAATCTAAGGAATAACTTTTTCCTTCTAAATTTTTTCATTTCAAATTCCATCACTATATATTCAACTACCTTAGAAAGTTCACCAGGGGTTCCAAAACATTCAAATCATCAATGTTTACTACAATGATCCAAAATTTAAATAAAATCCTCTTAATAAAGACACATGGAAAATTAGATCATTTTTATAACCTTTATTCATAAAATATTCACTCAAATATTCATATTACATGTTCCTTGACTTCTTTTATCAATATAATGATTTATTTAGCTTAACTGAATAAGGTATGGAGATCTAGGATCTTTTTCTAGAATTTTAAATCCTTCTAGTATTTTCATATAAACATCATTATCAATATAACCATAATGGTATATAGTTACAATGTAACGACCTGGATCCGGAGCCCCTCCACCGGTGCCCCATACCTGGTTCACCACATGACCTCAAGCGCGTTTCCCTAAATGCCAGAGGCTACCGACTAGCAGTGAGGGCCTTGGTGAGTCGGTGGGGAAACTATGCCCTCATTCGGTAAGGTATACAGCGGAAGAACAACCAATCACAATAACGAAAAAAAATAAACAGCATAAAACAACTGAACTGAACAGTGGAATCAAAGTATAATAATAATAATGACACAACATGGTACAAATGTCTATGGATAGAATTAAACAAACCAACGTGTTGAAGTACAACTGAAAACAAAGTGAAAAAGAAAACAAGGTAAACTCCTTAGCATTGAAAGCCTCGGCTTGATCCCATGCTCACCAGCTCCAGTGCAATCAATATCTTGAAGTAGAAGGGCACTTACCCTTATCTATTCCTACAACAACAAAGTCTCCTTGGTCCTAAAAGCATGGCCCAAACAGGGTGTGAGATACAATCCCAGTAGGCAATCACCCAAAGATCTGTGCCTAACAGTTAATGAATATAAGGCAAGTAAAAGTGTAGGAAGCAGTAAACAGAAAACCACACAGCAACTACAATCCATAATTATAGCATATAAAGTACACAAGTAACAATATAAACAAGAAGAAACCAGGTAACCCTGTGGGTAGCTCTCACAGCCTAACCCCTAGGGTCCAACCTGAAAGTACTAGAAACCCTCTAGGAGGCACACACAGTCTCACCCCTCTGGTTCAGCTAATAATAGACTCTCTGAGGAAGCACTCAACATAAATTCCCTCTATAGTCTCATATCGTGCAAAAGGATCTCTGGGGAAGCACTCAATGTCTCATTCCCCTTGTGGCCCGCATCGAGGAACTACAGACTCTCTGAGGAAGCACTCATCATCAATTCCCCCTGTGGTCTCGCATCGTATTAAAAGACACTCTGGAAAATCCCTTACGTCTATTCTCCCTGTGGTCTACTACACTAGGTTCTCACAGTCCTATGTGAAATAAATATGCTCAGTGCGCGTGCAACGTCCAAGTGGACCTCAAGAACTACTTGGCTATCAATCTAAGGCTCAACAGCATAACATAGCAACAATTCCACTATCCTACAACTAGTCATGGAAACTGGCAAATGCCAAAAGGTAAAACAAGCATGGAAAAGAAACCTGAGCACAAGACAATTTACTCTACTCACAAGCATAAACCTCTACTACAGCAATCAAGAAAAGCAGGCAAACAGTAGGGGGAAAACAGGAAACCCACAATTCCCCACCCAATGGAATTTCTAGAATTTGCACAAAATACTCATCGAATTTCAACAGAAATACACAAACCACCTACCTCGATCCTAGGAGATTGATATACATGAACAGTGATGACAGATTCTCCTTAGAACGTCGTAGATCTGAGAAAATGCACAAAACGCTCAACCCACGACAACTTGAAAATGAGAAGGAACCATGGAACAAGGCTAAATTAGAAGAAAGAGCTCACTGAGTCGATCCCAACGCAATAGACAGCAGCCGGAATGGAGATCAGACGGAGGCACAACGGCTCAGAGAAGATTCGCAGCCCTCGGTGCTCTCAGATGAATGGAAACTGAAGAAGATGTTGTTTCTATGTGTCAGGCGCGACCCCAGTCCAATTAGTGAAAAAAAATAAAAGTACATAGCATATATTTTTAAAGTACACGGCATGTAGTGGGTTTTTTCGTACTTCACCAAAATCGGCCTCCACGTCACCCCTACACACCGTGTGTGTGGCCTGGACATGTCCAACACACAGCTTCGAGCGGCGTGTACTTAGAAAGTACACAGCGTGTACTTCTAAATTTTCCAGAAACTCCATTTTTCTTAAAAACTCCAAAAAAAGGAAAGGTGTACCTGAAACAAAGATCCGGGTTCTTACAAACATCCCCCCTTAAAGAAATTTGTCCCTGAATTTCCCTAGTGAGGCGTAGAAGAAGAAACCCTGAACAGCTCCGGCCACTGCGATCGTACATCGACCTCCCTCTCCCAGGTCTCATCTTGTACTTTCCCATGATGCCATAGCACCCGTAAAAGAGGGACAGACCACCCATGGAGAACCTTCCTACTGCGACTGACAATCTGGATAGGATGCTCTTCAAATGATGCGTCTGCCTCGAACTTAACTTCCTCGGGCTGAATAACATGAGACGGGTCTGAAAAGTAACGTCAAAGCTGAGAGACGTGGAAGACATCGTGCATGGCCTGGTACCTATGGGGTAGCTGCAACCGATAGGTGACCGTCCCAACTCTCTCCAAAACCTCAAACGGCCCGATGTACTGCGGTGAAATCTTACCCTGCCTCTGAATCCTCTTGTGTCCCAACCTCGGTGCGACACACAGAAAAACCTGATCCCCGACCTCAAACTCCAAAGGTCGTCTCCGCTAATCAGCATAAGATTTCTACCGAGACTGTGCTATTTCCATACTCTTCTGAATCAACTCTATCTACTCCGAAGTCTCCTGAACAAGACAAGGTCCTAGAAAAGCTGCCTCTCCTGCCTCCAGTCAGTATAAGGGTGATCGGCATGGCCTACCGTACAAAGCCTCATAAGGTTCCATCTGAATAGTTGCCTAAAAACTATTATTGTGGGTGAAATCCACCAGAGGGATATGATTCTCCCAAGAACCGCTAAAGTCCAGGATGCAAGCTCTGAGCATATCCTCTAGCACCTGGATCATACGCTCGGACTGAACATCTATCTGGGGATGGTATGTTGTACTCAAAAGTACCTATGTACCCAACGCCTTCTGAAGTGCCTGCCAGAACCAAGAGTTGAAACGTGCATCCCTGTCTAAAACAATGGATTGTGGAACTCCATGCAGACGAATGATATATATGATTTAAATTCGTCCTAGATCATCAACACTAAAGGTCTCCTTGATCGAAAAGAAGTGAGCAACCTTCATGAGCCTATCGACGGAAACCCAAACAGCATCGTTCCCTCGAGGCAACCTCAGCAACCCGGTTATGAATTCCATCGCAACATCATTCTGCTTCCACTCTAGAATGGGTAACTACTGTAAAAGACATGTTGGTCGCTGGTGCTCTGCCTTCACCTGCTGACAAGTAGAGCATCACATGACAAAACCAGCAACATATTTCTTCATACCTGGCCACCAGTACTGGCGATGAAGATCCTGATACATCTTGGTGACACTAGGATGAACTGCCCAAACTGAGGAATGAAAGTCCCACAGCACCTCCTCGCATATGTCTGTTGGAACCCATACGCGTCCTTGGAAACACAAGATCTCATCATCGCCCACTGTCCATCTAGGAAGAGGGTCCTCTCCTAACACGCTCTCCCGCAGTACTAAGCCTTCGGAGTCTTATAGATGCCTCATATGTACCTAATCAAGTAGTGTAGAGGTAATAGCTACAGAAGATAGGTAAGTTTGTCCCTGTCGGTTGTGCACCTCTAGATGCATCTCAGAGAACATAGCCATAAGCTGTCACTCACTACTGGCCTCCTGAACTGCCTGAATTTGAGTTCTTCTACTCAACGCATCTGCCACTGTGTTTCTCTTTCCCGGCATATAGGAAAGATCAAAATCTAAAGACTGAAGATACTCGACCCACCTGCGCTACTTCAGATTTAGATCACGCTGAGTGAAGATATACTTGAGACTCTTGTGGTCGGTGAAGACCACAAAATGCTCTCCTAGGAGATAATGTCTCTAATAGTGTAAGGCATGAACAATAGCTACCAACTCCAGATCGTGCGTAGGGTATTTCTTCTCATGTGGCCTCAACTGTCGAGACTCGTACGCAACGAATTCATCTCCCTGCATAATCACATCTCCTAGACCGATACATGAAGCATCACAATAAACAGTGTAGCTCTTGCCTGGCTCTAGCAAGACTAGTATCGATGCTGATGTCAATCTTCCCTTCAGCTCCTGAAAGGCTGACTCACAAGAATCTAACCATAAGAACTTCACCCCCTTCTTGTTCAGACCTGTTAAAGGTGCTTCTAGGCATGAGAAGTCCTGAATAAAGCTTCTTTAGTATCTATCCAGCCCTAGGAAACTCTGTACCTCAAAAATGTTCTTCGGCTGCTCCCAAGAAACTACATCTCTCACTTTCTCTAGGTCAAAAGATACTCGTGCCTCTGAGATGACATGACCCAAGAAGTGAATCTGATCCATCCAAAAGTGGAACTTCGAGATTTTAGCATAAAGTTGATGCTCTCTTAGTGTAATCAGAATGATATCAAGATGTGTCGCATGGTCGTGTCGAGTGTGAGAGTACACCATGATATTGTCCATGAAGACCATGACAAAGGAGTCCAAGTAAGGATGGAACACTCGGTTCATCAGTGCCATGAAAACTGCAGGCGCGTTCGTGAGACCGAACGGCATGACTGTATACTCGTATAGACCATACCTGACCCTGAAGGCTGTGAGAGGTATATCTGATGGTCTAATGCGCAACTGAAGATAATTAGACCTCAAGTCGACCTTCGAGAACACCCGAGATCCTCTAAGCTGATCAAAGAGGTCATTGATCCTCGAAAAGGGATATCGGTTCTTGACCGTCAACTGGTTCAACTTCCGATAATCCACACAAAACCGAAGGGTACCGTCTTCCTTCTTCGCAAACAAGATAGGTGAACCCCAAGGAGAAGTACTGGTTTGGATGAAACCCTTTTCCTGCAACTCCTCCAACTACTTCTTGAGCTCCTGCAGCTCAGGTGTGGCCATCCTATAAGGAGGAATGGACACCGGTGCTGCTCCTGGAATGAGCTCAATAGAAAATTCTACCTCATGCTCTAGAGGAAAACCCAAAAAGTCCTCTGGAAAGACGTCCCTGAAACGATCCACCACTGGAGGAAAGTATAACTGCGAAGTTCCCTAGTCATCCAAATAAAGACTAGTAATCTGGGTTGTCACCCTTCCTACCCCCTGATGCTCGAATCCTACTCGACTCGCCTGAACATCCCATTCGCCTCTATGAAAAAAATATTCACCCTCTGGTGAAATGAAACTCACTCTGTGGTTATAATAGTCGACGACTTCCTGGAAGGGAACTAACCAGTCCATCCTGAGAATGACATCATAGCATGTCATCTCTAGGACGTAGAGATCCCATAAGAAACGATACCCTGAAACCTCAAGAGGGAACTCTCTACTCTGGAATACACTAGATTTTCTCGTCTCCAAAGGTGTGTCTAGTGTCAAAGAGTCAGCAGAAGAAAAGTCACAGAGCCCAATGCTCTCTATAGCAGCAACAAAGATAAAACTATGCATAGCACCATTATCGAAAAGAGCTGAAGATAAAACTGAGGCCACTAAAATCGTACCTCAAACTGTAGAAGGGTCAGGATCCTGCTCCTGATAGGTCTGCTCCACGATGAAAGACAGGCCTGCACCACGGCCCTGTGACCCTGGATGACCACTCTGAGCTGATCCACCTTGCTGGTGCTGAGGGACTGGTGGCTGATGGCCACGGCCTCGACCTCCACCTCGGCCCGAATGACCAGAAGAACTCCAGTTCCCTGACTGGTGAGAAACTGGTGGGGTTTCTCCTGAACGAGGAGTCATGGAAGAACCCCGGTCACCAGATGCTGGTGAGAAGACCTGGCAGAAATGCTGAAGGTGACCCATCTTGCCGCAAGATCGGCACTCCATGGGATCTCTCTAGCACTGCGGCCTCGTGTGTCCTGACCGGACACACTGGTAGCACACCACCTGGCTACCTGACAATGAATCTCACTTCCTCGGATCACCGTGCGTAGACTCCCTACGATGATTCTTGCTATCATCTAGAGGAAAGCCAACTCTGGAAGTAGAACTGCCCTGGCTCGCATCTCTGGAGTCTCTCAGATTGTGTTCCGCAATCAGTGCCTGATTGATAATGGAAGTGATGGAAGTTAACTGGAAGATGTTCACCTGCGAGCGGATCTCCTGCCTGAGACCATCCTTGAACTTCCTTACCAAAAACACCCCACTCCCATCCTGGAGGGGTTTGAAACATTGCATCTTGGTGAAACAAGAGGAATACTCCATGACAAAAATAGTACCCTGCTCTAAGCTCATGAACTCCCTCGCTCGGTTGGCCCTCAGGGTATCCGGGTAGAAGTAGTCATAAAAGATGCACTGAAACTCCTCCCAATCCATAACATGCTGGTGACCTGCCTGTGAGATCACGTCCCACCACCTCTTGGTGGATTCTCAGAGCATGTAGGTGGCGATCTTAACCCACCTCTCTGGAGGTTTCTCTAGATGCTCGAAGATAGTCAGCATGGCTTCCAGCCATGAATCTACATCCTATGGTCCTCCTTCTCCCGAGAATGTGGGAGGATGTTGCTGCTGGAAAACCCGCGTCAAATCTTCCATAGTCGAGTCAGGAGGTGGTTCGTCCTGAAAGTTCTGCATCATAATCAGAAACACTTCCCTAAAATATGCATCAGTTCATGCAACTGGTATGACAGACGGTGTCAAGGCTGGCCCGACTGGAGGATTGGCATGAAGTCTCTGATCAGCCATATCGGGTGTCTGATCACTGCCTAATGACAGACGTACAACCGGAAGGACGTCTGGGAGGCATAGCTCTGAAAGATCAAAATCACACCTTAGATCAGAAAAATAAGGACAAAGAACACAAGGGCAAAAAATGGGAACAAGGGAAGAAAAACACACAAGTTTACAAAACACGACTACACAACGTGTATCAAAACTACATGGCATGTTCACTGAAACCATAAACATGGGCATGTGATTATGCCACCCCTGATCGTGTAAAACTCCAGACTACATGGTGTGTTGTCCCCACACACGGCGTGTACTTGAACTCTACTCCCCTGCCCGAGTCTCTTTACACGGCTAACCCACAAGGTCTTCTTAGACAGAGACTACACGGCGTGTTCCCTATGGACACGGTGTGTAGTAGACAAGGTGTCAACAACCCATGTTGTTAGTTACATGGCCGGCTACATGGTTGAGACTACACGGCGTGTTCCAAAAAAACACAGTGTATACTCTAAGACTTTTCCCGACCCATGTTGTTGGTGACACGGCTGACCCTTACACGGCGTGTTCCGAACAAACACAACGTGTATAGGAGGCGAGAACATCATCCTGTGTTGTTTGTGACACGGCCGGGTACTAAGGATAAAGATACACTGTGGGTTCATAAAACACACGGCGTGTATGACACGAGATTCCCCGACCCGTGTTGTTAGTGACACGGCCGGGTACACGGCTCACTACTACACGGTGTGTACCTACTGTACAAGATGTGTTCCTGAAGCTACTTTCACAACACCATGTTTCTTCTCACAAGGTCACTGACACAGGCTAAAAACTACACGGCGTGTATCCAAATAGTACACACCATGTATTCTGGGTTTTTCTGGGCAGTAGCTCAGAAACTGCACAGAATCCCAGATACACTAAAAACAAGGAAAATAGGTGCCAAATTCCGATCTGTGAGGGCCCATACTCCCTGCGAATCAAAGATTGGCATCTCCTATAGTCATATACAAGAGAAAACAGGATCATGATCCACCAATTTCCTATTCAAGAGGGCCCATAACACATCAAGAATCAAAATTTGGCGTTCATTTAAGCAAAGTAGGAAACAAACAATCCTCTAACAAGGCAGCAAAGATTCTATCAAGCATCTATCACAACAGGATGCATAATCTACACAAGGTCTATCACAACAGCATGCAATCGCTAATGCACCCTAGATGGAATAGGAAGAATGCATGGAATGTGATTTCTACAAGTTCTTATATGATGAATGAGATGGAATACCCTCATCTCATTGGGTTGCGACAGAAATATAACCGAAATCGTCAAGAAAATAACAAAACAAATCAAGTGAATCACTCTAGGTGAAATCATACCAACCTTAAAATATCAAAACCAGCAAACTTCATTTAACGAGGTAGTATGGCTTTTTCCTGTACACGGGTTAGCTACTCCCAAGCAAATCTTAATACCAAGTACTGAATCTGTTCTATCCCTGGATAAAGTCTCCAAACAATAAAGCAAGAGAAAAGAACCCCTCTGATACCACTTTGTAATGACCCGAATCCAGATCCCCTCCACTGGTTCCCCGTACCTGGTTCGCCACATGACCTCAAGGGCATTTCCCCAAACAGTAGGGGCTTCTGACTAGCAGCGAGGGCCTTGGTGAGTTGGTGGGGAAACTATGCCCTCATTCGGTAAGGTATACAGCGGAAGAACAACCAATCACAATAATGAAAACAATAAACAGCATACAATAACTGAACTGAACAGCGAAAGCAAAGTATAATAATAATAATGATGCAACATGGTACATATGTCTATGGAAAGAAGTAAACAGACCAATGTGCTGAAGTACAACTAAAAACAAAGTGCAAAAGAAAACAAGGTAAACTCCTCAGCATTGCAATCCTCGGCTCGGTCTCATGCTCACCATCTCCAGTGCAATCAAGAACCTGAAGTAGAAGGGCACTTGCCCTTATCTATTCCTGCAACAACAAAGTCTTCTTGGGCCCAAAAGCATGGCCCAAACAGGGTGTGAAATACAATCCCAGTAGGAAATCACCCAAAGATCTGTGCCTAACAGTCAATAAATACAAGGAAAGTAAAAGTACAGGAAGCAGTAAATAGAAAACCACACAGCAACTACAATCCATAATTCTAGCATATAAAGTACACAAGTAACAACCAGAAGAAGAATAAAATAGGTAACCCTCTGGGTATCTCTCACATCCTAACCCCTAGGGTCCAACCTACAAGTACTAGCAACCCTCTAGGAGGCACACAGAGTCTCACCCCTCTAGTTCAGCTAAGAATAGACTCTCTGAGGAAGCACTCACCATCAATTCTCCCTATAGTCTCGTATCGTTCTAAAGGCTCTTTGGGGAAGAACGCAAAGTCTCATTCACCCTATGGCCCACATAGAGGAACTACAGACTCTCTGAGGAAGCACTCATCATCAATTCACCATGTGGTCTTGCAACGTATTAAAAGACACTCTGGAGAAGCCCTTACGTCTATTCTCTATGTGGTATACTACACTAGGTTCTCACAGTCCTATGTGAAATAAACATGCTCAGCGCGCGTGCAACGTCCAAGTTGAACTCAAGAACTACTTGGATATCAATCTAAGGCTCAACATCATAACATAGCAATAGTTCCACTATCCTACAACTAGGCATGGAAACTGGAAAAATCCAAAAGGTAAAACAAGCATGGAAAAGCAACCTGAGCACACGACACTTTACTCTACTCACAAGCATAAACCTCTACTACAGCAATCAAGCAAAGAAGGAAAATAGTAGGGGAAAACAGGAAACCCACAATTCCCCACCCAAGGGAATTTGTGGAATTTTCACAAAATACTCATCGACTTTCAACAGAAAGTCATAAACCACCTACCTCCATCCTAGGAGATTGATATACGTGAACAGCGATGACAGATTCTCCTTAGAACGTTTTAGATCTGAGAAAACGCACAAAACGCTCAACCCACGACAACTTGAAAACAAGAAGGAACCATGGAACAAGGCAAAAGCAGAAGAAAGAGCTCACCGAGTCGATCCCAATGCAATCAACGATAGCTGGAACAAAGATCGGACGGAGGCACGGCGGCTCAGAGAAGATTCGCGGCCCTCGGCGCTCTCGAACGATCGGAAAATGAAGAAGAAATCATTTATGTGCATCAGGCGTGACCCCGGTCCGTTTAGTGAAAAAAAATTAAACGGTGTGTATTTTTAAAGTACACGGCATGTAGTGGGTTTTTCCATACTCCACCAAAATCGGCCTCCATGTCACCCCTTCACACCGTGTGTGTGGCCCAAACATGGCCAGCACACAGCTTCGATTGGGAAAAGAGTACACAACATGTACTCAAAAAGTAAATGACGTGTACTTCTAAATTTTCCCGAAACTCCATTTTTCTTAAAAACTTCAGAAAAAGGAAAGGCGTACCTGAAACTAAGATCCGGGTTCTTACATACAACATCCATCAGGTGTAGTTAAAGTTGCTCATATATAACAAACATCATGACACATCGAAAGGTTATCACATACATTATGGGAGAGTATATTTCATCATTATCAATATTGAGTCTTTATGAGAATCCTTGAGCAATAATTTGTAATTTATATCTTATAAATTTATTATTTTTATTTTTATTTATTATATATACCCATTTATAACCAATATTCTCAATCCCTTTAGGGTTTTTCATAATCGATCCAAAAACATCATGTTTAGAAAGTGAGTATAATTCAAATTACATCACATATTTCCATTTATCTCAATCTAGTATATCATGACCTTTGTTAACTATTTTTGGTTCTTAATCCTCACCAATTATTTCAAGTTTCATAATAAATGAAAATGTTTCATCAAAAATGGTCTCTAATTAGTTCCCAACATCTTCCACTATTAGTAAAATTTATTGAAATTTCCTCTTGATCAAGATCATGTACTTCTGGTACATTGATTTATTAAATAATTTCATGATCAAGTGAATTTACATTATCCTTGGGTTTACTTATTTCAACCAACATGGATTTTTTACCTTTATTTTGATGATGATTTTTGTCTCTTGAACTGTGTGGTCTCCCATGCTTCAGGCATGGATTAAAATAATTGTGATATTTAATCTTAGTGGAGCATTTTTAGTGGGTATATATGATTTAGTGACTTGTTTTAAATCATTGAATGCATATAGAAACTGATTTAAAAAAATTTAAAAAATTATAATATTTTTAACTTCAAGTTCACTCTTATTTATATAAGGATCAAGATGTAATAATGAATTCATTTTCCATAATATTTATTTTAATTTTAACTGATTTTTTCCTTTTAAATTTGGTAGTGTATTTTTATCAAAATGAAAATAATAAAATCTTATTTTGAATACATATCCTATTATTGTCTAAAGATACTTAATAATTTAGGGAGATTCAGATCCAATATAATTCCCCAATCTTCTTTGGGGTCTCATCTTTTTTCATCATAAGGGTGCTACAATAACATATACAACACAACCAAATATTTATAAACATGAGATATTTGGTTTATAGACACAAGCTAACTATAGAGGGAAATATTTATGATATCTTTATGGATTAATTTGAATTAGTACTACAACATTCAAAATTTCATGTCCCCATACCAAACTGGACAATTTAGTTTTCAAAAGTAGTGGTCTAACAATAAGTTATAACTTCTTTATAAATGATTCAGCTAGACAATTTTGAGTATGAACATGAGCTACATGATGTTCAATTCTTATTCCTAGTGACATGAAATAATCATTAAAATAATTTGATTAATATTCACCAACATTATCAATCATAATATGTTGGATTGAATAATCTAGTAATTATTCCCTTAACCTTATTATTCGGGAAATCAATTTCACAAATTCCAGGTTATGAGTTGATAATAAACACACAAGATACAATATAGTTATTGTATAAATCATGATAATAAAATATTTGAATGGTCCACATGGTGTATAAAATGGACTACATATGTTACCATGAATCTATTCTAATAATATAGGGGATTCAGTCCTGGTTTTTTATAGTGATGGTCTTATAATCAATTTTCCTTAAGAGCAATAAGCACATGAGAAAACATTGGGTTTAAGAAACATTTTATCAACCAAGGTATGACCATGAGTATATTTAATGATTTTAATCATCATTATTGATCCTGGATAGCCTAAACAGTTATGTAATACAATAAATTTATCATGTTTGGTAAACTTATAGTTTACCATATTTGTCTCAATTGTACAAATATTAACATTGTACAATCTCGATGGAAGTAAAGTTCCTAAGGACCAGTTAGGTTCCACTGATAGGGGTGAATCGTTGGTACCCATATTTTATGAATTTTATGTTCTTTTAAATTCAACCTCTTTAATTATGTAAAGTTATCAATCCACTCAATGATTTCTCACAGACTCACCTTTATGTTCATTAATAAATAAGAGAGAGAAGCACACGATATTTACAAGGTTTGGCTAAAATGCCTACTCCTTTCCATATTGGTTAGACACCCCAACATGGATTCTCTTCACTATCTCTACAAGTGAATATAATTGGTTAGTGTTGTAATAGTGGGTTCCCTATACCCAACTAAAAAGAAATTTTTAATTACAAATTCATGTATAAAGTTATATGTTCATGATGTACACTTACAATTATAGTGTATACATTTCTGAATCCATTATTTAATGGGAATATCCATAGATTTTTTTCATATCAAAAGGTTTAGTAGATCATATACTATGATTAGAACCTCTAGATACTATGACATTAGCCTTAAACATATTTCATATATTCTAGATACATCATACTGACTGTAAATAGTAGATCTATGACAATAAGTTGTTGGGGATCATAAGTATTGATACTTCTTCTCATGAATTTTTCACTTGGTGATCTCTAGTAGGTGAGATCATGAGGGAAGACTCGCCAATAGGAATAGCATATGTTTTGGGTGTCATTGGATGTTTCTATCTATGGACATGTGTATTGGTCTCCTAACTTGAGATCATTATAAATATATGACATTTGATTGTGTACTTTTATTCAAGGAAAAATCATGATAATGAAATTTTGGTGAGGTAGCTTGTATTGGGTGCATCATTGGTGGTATGGCATTGGTTTAATGGTAAAGATATAATTTTTCACTTCTGAGTTGAGGAAGTAATACCTCAGGCCTTATTGATCCAAATGGTAATACCTTTATAAATACATGGCCATGGTAGTCGAAGGTAAATCTATCTACTTAGATAATCAAATAATAAAGAAAGAAAGGATGATGACACAAGCGTGCATCTTTCTTTATAAGATATCAAAATACAAAGAGATTATATTACCCAATGTATTTTAATAGGTTGGTTTTCATTGTTTTGACTATTCCTTTTCTTTTTAGGGGCCTTAATGGGTTTCTAGACTCTGATCTTGGTCTATGAATACAATTTTCCATTATTAGGATAAGGTCTTAGAGGGTCACACACAATAGTATATTCAAGAATATACCTTATTATAGTAAATAGGTATATAAGAAATAGTGGTCCCCACTACAAGGTTCGAGAGTCGTCTAAGTTTTATCAATCACTGATAAATAAATTAATTCATTATTATTCCAGTATAGAATAATTGGGTTGAATTTATTTATTAAATTTATTTATAACTATTAATGTAAATACATGGAAAACATTATATGAATAGATATTGTTTTAATATTATAGGTTTGTTTAATTTTTTAGGAACGAATAATCAAGTTAATGACTCGTTTTTATCACGTAATATATTAATTATATTATGAGTAATTGGTGAATATATAAATGATATTTATGACTCAACCAGTCGGCCATAATATATCATTTATAGTTTATATAGTGAGTACTAAATATTCGGGGGTCAGAGAGCCTTTTTTAAGTAATTTCATAACTCATTATATATATAACGAGAGAGGCTCTCACATTATGAATATTGACTATGAGATCTTCAGAGCCTCCCTATCCTATTACAATTTCTAGAGAGAGAAGATCTTAATCCAAGTGATTAGATCAAGCTCATCCCCATGCATCAAAGTAATATCAATGCAGTGATCATTAAGACATCGAAGGTATCATCATATCACCACGTTAGCACCTGGAATTTGATAATTGACACTCCTGGTAATTTTTTAAGCATGTGTGGATGATCTAGAGGGATTCATATTTGGATCCTTTTAGAATAAATCATTGGTTATAAAAAGATGTTGAGTAGAACTTCAAATTGAAATAGGTATTTTTCAATTTATATTTTTATGCATTGAATAATCCCCATGAGATCATAGAACCATATCAGGGCTTGGATTTCTGAATATGAAACGTTCTGTTGCTCTATTGATAAAAAAATTTAATCATCAGATCACCGGATTTTGTTGTGTGTTTGAGTACCTTCAATTTCTATCAAAGTGATTTCATGGATTTACTAATCCAAGAAAAATTGTTTTTCTTTAAATTTAAGTATAGGGTAACAAATCGGTCCAAATAAAAAAATCATGCATTGATCTATTATCAGATGGACAAGATGTGTCCATATGAAATTTTTTATATGGATTATTTGGGGATTTTTTAGGTAATAAAAATTTGAAGAATGTATGTTAAATTCATGTTAAAATATACTTGAATCATCAGGAAAACATTATTCTGACAACTCGTTCTATTCCGACCAAAAACCATCCGGGATCTAGCCACTAGATCTCCTCTGACCAGTGACCTATTTTTTCATAGGTAGAAGAATAAAATTATTATTTTATTTTATTTTAAAATAAGGATAATTATTAGAATAATTAGTTGTGGAAAAACTAAATGGTAGGTGGAAAACCAAAAGTGGTGGCATGACTTTGAAAATTGTTTAAAATGAAATAATAATAAAAATTAGTTGAGGGTTCTCTGTGTGGGGGCCACCCATTTTCGGGGGTCTCCATCCCACATTTTTACGATCTACTCTTCCTTTATACATGGGTGTCTCCCATTCAATTCATTCCTACCTCTGTCGTGCTGGCAGTTCCTGCCTTGTCCAGGCTTCCCTTCTCTACTCCCTCATGGTGTCGCCCTCCCCAGCCCCAGCTAATATTGAGCTCACCACCCTTGTACATTGTATGCCTAGATGCCTCTTCCCAGCCCGGTACCACCCTCCCTACTCAAGACCTCATCTAGTCTACTGTTCGAGCATCATTGCGCCTTCCTGGAGTCAACTAGTCACAGTCAGCCGTCATGAGGCAGTCGGGCCAACCTCCACCTCTGGTTGAATACCCCCCGCATCGGCTGCTCATCCTTTTAATCATGACCAAGAAGCCAGTCATCAGCACTTCCCTTGCCTACTATGTGTGGAGACTATTGCGACCACCACCATTTCACTGTTGGTTGCCCCTCCTTCAACCAATTCTAGTGCTGGTGAACCCCAATACCATGATGTAACGCCCTTTTATGGCCTCTATCGAACTCATTTGACTAAATCCTCCCTAAAATAGTCATGGACGGGTCTTCTTGATCCAGAATAGGTTTGGGAAGGTCTATATAGCCCAAAACACCCCTGTATGGGGTTAGCACAACCCGGTATGGGCCTACAAGGGATCAGCCCAACCCGCAATGGGTCTGGTCAGGGTTTCGAGGCCCAAAATTATTTTTATATAATTAAAATTAATTTTATTAATTAATTTTATTTTATTATTAAATTAAATTAATTAAAATATTATTTTTTTGTTTAATATATATTATTTAAATGTTTTAAGAAAATTAATTTAATTTAGGTATTAAATTTAATTAATTAATTAATTTAATTTTTATAATTAAAATTAAATTAATATTAGGATTGAATAAGAATAAAATATATGAATAAATTATTTGAATTTTATTAATTCATTTAATTTATTTAAATCACACTCATACTTTAAATTTATATCAATTTAATTTTATCATGCATTTATTGTATATACCGACCAGTCTTGAGAAATTGAACACCCTTAAAAGTCTGGTTTATTTTTATTTAACTAATTATTACCTTTTTTTGATGTTTTTAATAAGTAGTTAATTTTTATGGTTGTTTTTGTATCATATTTTTCATTTAAATATGTATAAGAGCCTACACATACAATTTATTTGTCTATATTTTGTACTCCTAAGACCTCCTCGCTTGCGTGTGAGTGAATTTTTACTATAAAGATGATGTTGTAAGTCATGGAACATGCCAAGTTGAGGTGAAATCCATATGAAAAATGGACACACTAGACATAGATGATCTATATCATGATTCAAGGAATGGCTCGGGTATGATCCCCCTAGGTTATTGTTGATCCATTTTGTTTAAATGGATGAAACAATATTATATGTTCAAGAAAAATCAAGTATTTTTATTTATTTTATGAATTTGTTTATTATTTTATGAATTTTCATTATAGGTAAGAAACACCTAAAATAATAAATAGTAAAATTCATAAAGACAGATTGAATGTTTTTCTATTACTGTTCAACTATGAGTGAAACAACATAGAATGAATAGACTAACAGAAATGGATTACATTATTCAATAAAAATATTAAAACCACTCACAGAAATATTAAGTCACAGATGCCTTATGTCATTTGAATTTGATTAAAACCAGGTGTTCGGGGTGATCGTCATCCAAAGTTGAGGGTTCCTCATACTACCAGAGAGTTCTTATGAGAGTGATTGGTTGAATTAACTATAGTTGGAAAAAATAAGTAGTCAAATCTATCTTTACTAAACTTATCGGAAATCATTTAGTAAATCATTTTTATGATTTTAGAATCTAGGACATTGCTCAATAGATCAAGGAACCATAAGTTAATGTGGTTGTCCAGTAAAATTCCTATCTTTAACTCTCTGATTATTAGCGTAGCCAAAGCTTATAGATTCTGAGGAGAGGTTTAAGGACTTGTTCCACTTGAACACTCAAGAGACATAGTATTCTGATTCTAGTACATAGGTTTGCTAGAGTTTGATGAAATAATAGGAGACATTTAATTATTTAATAATATGTAATGTCTAAATTGGTAATCAAGATAAAATTACTAGTATGGTTTATTTTATTTTTATATAAAATAAAAAGTAATATCAGAATACATACATCAATATTTATTGGAAAAATTCAATGTTCTGTCTATTATGAATTTCCAAGAGTAGTACAGGTTCTTGCACAAAGTACTACGGCATCATAAATTCAAGGTGTTGGTGTCTCTAATACCTATTAAGCCACCTCAGTAAGAGAGGGTGAGAAAAATGATTACAGTAGACTCATGTATGAAGTATATGATGGTTTTTTCATAGTGTTATCATCACTGTATTATGTGAGTTGTGGATACAACATCAGACATGGATGATATTACATATAGTCTCATCTCCCAAAAGCTTGTGGGGATAAAGAGAAGTGCAGATATGAATAAGTGATGATTGCACTGGATTTGTGTAAATTGAAAGATAGATCATGATATTTCAATGGATCCCTTTACCATATCATTTTTACCCATTTACTCCATCTTTGTTTAAGATTACAAAAAGAAAATTATAGAGAAAATCCGTTTTACCTTCTAGGTAAGGTTCTCTAAGTAATAAGAACATTAAAGCGAGATTTGTCTTTAGTTCTTATAGAGAATAAGTTGAAATACAAGGGAAAAGGCCAATGGTAAGAATGAAGTCAAAGTCACATTCACAATGTCCTTAAAAGAAATAGGTCTTAAATAAGAGATTATTTTCTATTCATATCATGAAATAAATCTATGGAAGTTTAAATGTAATGAACTGAATTGAATAAGTACTCTATTATTCTTCAGTGAATATTCATCATTGTAATTAATGTTTCTATTTTAATTTTTTAGTATTGAATAAAATATAAATATCACATATTTTTATTTGGATATAGTAACCAAGTAAGTAAATAAATGTTACAATAAGTAAGGTGTGTTCTCCAAGTGGCTGAGAAAGGGTGGTTCCTAAGTCAGTGGAGAGAATAACATAACTTCTATATTACCAAGTAAATGCTTCTAGTTGAACTTTTGTTAAGTATTTCCAAAACATTTATCTCATGTGTCCTTTGGAAACAAGGATATATTATTTAATTTCAATAATGAATGTTTTTTATGTTTTTTAATACTCAAATAATAGTTCTATAATTCTTGAATCATAGGCAATACTTGATGAATATAAAATGTAAGACTCGTATACCCAGTTGTGGAAAGATAATAATTTGTCAAGAAAAACTGCATGGATGTTAAGGATATATCCAATATGGTATTTAGACACTTTTGAGTTAATGACCATAGGTATTATCAATATACTTAGTTTTTTACAAAGAAACCTTTATAAATAAAGATAATCCATGAAGATTTTGGAATTATTTCAACTATAGATAATGAACTATTACAAGGGTAATATAGTGGTAAATATACTTCATAATATTCCTTTAAGTGTTTGAGGAATATTAAATTGAATTATAGTATATTTAGGTTCCAGATATATTAGTTTATTCGGGATGGTATGTCAAAGAATATCTTGACCAAGCATTCATCAATCATTATAATGTAGCGTGGAGTATTTCCTAAACAAACATTACCTTATATACATCATAGTTATGATGCTAATAAGGAGGGTTGATAATGAGTCTTTCATGCCAACATTGATAAAAAAAATTAGTGTGGAGTAATTATTAAATACACATTTCCTTATATACATCAAAGTTGTGATGTAAGTAAAAGAAGTATAAATTTTACAAATTATATTCATTAAAAATACTTCCATTATTTTTAAAGAAATTCATCAAAAATAATGGAATTATCCAACAAAAATATTTCAACTACCATGAATAATGGATATCATATGAGTTATAGTATGATGTAAATACATTATTTCATAAGAATGTGTGTTTATATGAAAATAGTTTGTTGAGGATATAAACAAACTTGCACTAAGAAAAAACACAAAGTGAGTCTATAGTAATCATCCTAAAGTTTTCTAAGGATATTATATAAATCCCTATGATAGAAAATATATAGTAAAGTTATGGACTATATTTATATTAAAGGGTTCATATCTCTATTTGAGATAGTGGGAGAAAAATTGACTTAGGTTTATTCAATTCTAAAGATACACAATTAGTTGGCATAGGAACAAGTTCCATGAGACCTTGTGTAAGGGGAATATTCTAGAGACACATACTATGTAGGAAGGATAAACTATGGTGATTGTTTTATATTCACCGTGCCTAGTGATATATTATTCACTAAGAATAATAACTCTTAAAGTAGGAAGTATATAGAAAATATCTAAATTTGACAAGACCAATTAAAATTTATTAATGGATTCCATGTATAAAATAATAGAGGATTATTATTTTGAATATTGTGGTGCGTATTCAAGTGAGACTATACATGGATGGTAGAAGCATGGTACCAATAAGGATCGATTGGTAACACTAATTTGGTATGCCTAAATCCATTAGAATTTTACTTGTCATAGCTTGTTTCTATAATCATTTTATTGAGCATTGAATTTCAAGACCACCAATTGTGGAAGGTGTTTATATGACACAACCAAAAAGTGGTGGTGAAGTCATGGAATGTTAATAAGGGTTTAACTTATTGAAATCAAATTCAAGATTAAAAGTAAGAAAAAAGATATTAGAGTATTAATTTGTAATATTTTCCATGTGTCTACCCGAGGTTAGTGGGAGCACTATGGATTTCCAAGTATAATATGTTTAGTAACATATGGAAAAAATCATTGGTCTTATAATTAGTTAAGACTAGGATGAAAGTAAAACTCTAGTGATTGAATTAAAGTATCTACCTACATTATAGGGAAAATTATCTACTGAGGTAGGTATAATGGTTGCTTATACTTATTCAATAGTAAATATATTGGCATGGTATTGAAAAATACAAGTTGGAACAAGAGAAGGAATTTTTACTAATGTCACATAGCAAATATATCTACGAATACATGCATGATTATATGAGGATATTAATGTGGTGAGTTGAATTCTATATACTTTTTTGATGGATCAATCATGTATTCCATGATATTTATAATATATTATTTTTCCAACATATACTTTATAGTAGGAAAATATCAGTTATATCCAGGAGAACTGAAAGGGAAGTAGTTAGAACAATCTGATTGTACTTGAGTAAGTATAAAAGATATATACCTGGCATGTGGAGAGGAAGGGATACTAGTTATAAGGGGACATAAAATATTCTTCTTATAAGTTAAATATGTTCTAATATCACATTTAGTTTAAGGTAATGAGCAAGAAAATCTCATTTAAGCTAGTGGTATCCATGTTTAAAAATACTGAGTACGTTGTAGCTTTTAAGGCAGCTAAGAAGCAGTGTAAAATAAGAAATGATTTGTTTCAGTTATTAAAATCACACTTAGTAAGTAAATTTTTATCATAATACAAATTATGATACTCTTATTATCTAATATTTCTAGTTTTTATAGTTTTCAAAAAGTAATACACTCAGGGTTTACATCTATAGAGGAGACTTACTCAAGGCGATAAGGTTTCACATAGTAGAATAGTCACACACCAAAGATTTGGTAGACCCAATAGCTAATTATATAACTCAAAGGAAACATGATCTTAATAATATGAGAGATAATAAGGATGGTTAGAAAGTTGGATCTAGTACAAGTTGGAGTATTGTAATAGTGGGTTCCCTAAACCTAACTAAATATGAATTTTCAATTACCATTTCATATATATATTAAGATATGCATGATTTAAACTTACTATTATAGTGTATACATTTTTACATTCACTGTTTAATGGTAATGTACATAGATTATTTGTCATATCAAAAGTTCATAGCATATCTCAGACTATAATGAGAACCTCAAGATATTATGACTTTAATATTAAACTTATTTATTTTGGTATATATACATCATACTAAATCGACATAGTGGATGTATGACTATCAGGTGCTAGGGGCTCATGATCATTGGAAATTCTTCTCATAAAGTTCGCACTTGGTGATCTCTAGTAGGTGAGATCATGAGGAGAGACCCGCTAAAAGAAACACTGAATGTTTTGGGAATCATTTGATGTTCCTATATATAGATATGTGTATTGGTCTCTTGACTTGATATCATTATCAATGTGTGACATTTGATCATTTACTTTGATGCAAGGCGAAAACCATGATAATGAAATCATGGTGAGGTAGTTTTTTTTTGGTGTGCCATTGGTGGTATGGCATTGGTTGAATGTCCAAGATAGAATTTGTCGCTTTTGAGTTAAGGAAGTAATATCTCCGACTTGGTTGATCAGGATGGTAGTACCTTTATAAATCCATGGACATGGTACTAAAAGGTAAATCAATCTACTTAGATCACCAAACAATAAATCAAGAAAGTATGATGACACAAGAATTTATCATACTTTATGAGATATTGAAATACAAAGAGATTACATTACACAGTGTGTGTTCATAGGTTGGTTGTCATTTTTATGACTATTCATTGTCTATTTAGGGGCCTTGATGGGTTTTTATACTCTATTCTAGGTATGTGAATACTATTCACTGCTATCAAGATAAGGGCCTAGAGGGTCACACACATTAGCATATTTAAGAAACTACCTTATTCTAGTGAATATGTATATAGGACATGGTGGTACCCACCACAGGGTCCAAGAGTTTTCCAATTTTATCGATCACTGATAAATAAATAAATTTTTTATTATTTGAGTATATAATGATTAGGTTGAATTTATTTATTAAATTTATTTACAAGTATAAAAGTAAATTCATGGATAATATTATATAAAAAATATTATTTTAATATTCCAGGTTCATTTTATATTTGCGGGAGCGAAGAATCAAGTAAATGACTCGCTTTAATTATAGAATATATTTATCATATTACAAATAAGTGATAAATATATAAATTATATTTATAACTTAGTAAGTTAGTCATAATATATCGTTTATAGTTTATATAGTGAGTACTAAATATTTAGGGGTCAATGACCCTTTTTCGGGTAATTTCATAAATCACTGTATATAAGAGGAGAGAGGCACTTACATTACAACTATTCACTACAAGTTCTTCAAAGTCTCTCCCTACTCTACCACTTTCTAGAGAGATATTCTCTCGATCCAAGTGATTATATCAAGCTCATCTCCATGCATTGAAGGAAATTTTATGTAGTGGTCATCAGGATGTCAAAGGCATCATCGAATCACCATGCTAGCACCCAAAATTTGACAATTGATATTCCTATGGATTTTTGAATCACGTGTGGATGATCTAGAGGGATTTATATTTGAATCCATAAAGAAGTGTTCATTGGAGAAAAGAATATTTCAATCAAGGATTTAGATCGAAAGAGGTATTTTTAGATTTATATTTTTGTGATTTGAATAATCCATGTGATATCCTCAGACTGTAATGGGGCTTAGATCACTAAAGATGACATGTTTTTTTACTCATGTAATAAAAAAAATTAATTCCCCAACCCTCCAACTTCTATTTCATGTCATGGTACCTTCAGTTAGACACCCCAATTATAGTTCCTCCACAATTGGTTAAACACCCCAATTGTTCTTATTCTCTAATTGGTTAGACACCCCAATCATAAGACTCCAGTAGCTGGTTAGACACACCAGTTACAAGCTTCTTCTTCAATATTAATCTAGAGCTAGAAATATCTTATTCGTATAAATTCCTCCTCCATAAGAAATTTGGATGACCCATCCTTGTGTAATTTATTAATAACTTCATTAATGTTGGTATTGATACTCCTTCAAGATCTTCAGTAGAAACCACTAAGGATCAGCTTCACTTGTCCCAAAATCACCTTATTTCTTTGATAAAAGATGTATTAGGATCTCAAAAATTATTATTTCACAATGGATTCAATGATACTCAATATTTTCCACAATATTTCTTCATCACCTATGTGCACAATTTATCCACAATAAAATAATAATTATGCATGTGATAATATCTTATTATTACATGAATCAGAATCCCTCATTTAAATCCTCATTTAAATTTGTTTAATAATAACACATTTAATTTTTAATTCAAAAATAAATACCCTTTGGTAGTGGTATTATATTTACTCATGTTAAATACCCTATAATTTGTGGGTATTATCTTTCCCCATGATGTATATGAATTCTCAAGGGTATTTTTTATTTGAATTCAACTCATAAGAACCACCCTAGAGATTAGGGTTTCTATCTTCTATTCACATGGCTTGTGGATCACCACAAGCTTCATGAATACATCTCATTCACATAGTATGTAGCTCATTATTTCACATGGATAAATACCACATTCAACTTCATTCACCTAAATACTTGAGTTATTTTTATTCTCTATATATTGTATTCATTTTATGAATACTTGTGGATTCTCATCACACAGCATATTCAAATTCTCAAAAGACTCGAGCCCTTCAAAAAAACATGTGCATGAATACTATATTCTTTGATACACTATGTTCATTGCTTCTATGACACAAACTTCTATTTTTAATTTGGTCTACATTCATGCATGTCCACTCATCTTGAACGTACCTCATATATTTATCACATGTTAACTTCATCTGAAGGATCAAATTCATCAGGCGATTTCATGGTCAGCTTGTTTTTATTCATGCATGGTTGGTGCATGAATTACAAGTATATTGAGTATCTCAAACTCAACTAGATATCAATATTTCAATGTAAACAATTTAAATGTGTATACAGATTGGTTTGATCATAGTGGAAGTGGGAATGATATATGTGGCTTATCAATGGTAGAATAACAGTTCTCCACCAAAATATCAAGTGAGGGAAGAAGATGTTGATCTTTGAAAGAGATCGGACTTCTCATATTAGACATATTGGATGGTAGATGTTATGTCTGTTTATTTTAAAGACAGAGGAATAGTAACTACATGTGATGATTCCCACAGCAAACTTTTGTTTTTCCTGGCGCTTCCTTTTATTGAAAAGCATTTCACTACTGATTTGAGCTGGTAGTGGGGAATCAACACCCGGAATACATGCACTCATGTCTCATGGGATAGGCCGCACCTACACTGGCCCACGGGTACCCTAGTCTAAGAATTCTCACCCCAAGGCGTTCTTCTACATGCCTTATTTAGCCCACTTATGCCGACATACAATCCTGTGAGACAACTCCACTTTATGGTTGAGTTTCTTCCTCCAAAAAAGTGGGGTTGAGTTGGCTCCTTACTCATATTTTTTGTTAGTTTTTTATTATAGGCCACCAAATAATTACTTAGTAATTCAATCATAATGCACCAACTCAAATGCCTTCAGTAATAAAATATATCTAAGAATAATTTTTATGGCCTTCATAATGTAATAATTCTAATAAATAAGCTTATTTTTCATGGGATTTTATTCTTATTCACCCAATTAAGAAATGGGCACTTATTGCAATATTTTTCACTCCTTAGCACATGTATTTGACATTGATGATAGGTTAAATCAATCATCAGACTTACATGTATAATTTCTCATGTGTGACATTAAATTCCATTAACTAGATCCATAAAAATTCTCTAAGAATCACCAACTCACATATTGACCATTGACATCAAATGAAAAACATAGGATAAATAGGAAGCCTTGGAAGTTTTTAAAAAATCAACTTGTGCTCACTATTGATGCATATTATATAGAGGTATTTATAACCTTCTACATTCATAGTCTCGATGTAAAATTAGTTCTCATAGATATCCTTATAACTTAAAAAACTGCCAATACTTAGGATAAAACAAATCATTATTTATTTATATATGTGCACCACTAGGTAGGCATATTTTTATCTTCTAAAGACATCAATTAATTTTTCATTATTGGTTATTTTACTTACATGAGAACTTACCATTTTAAGTTTGATGATATATTTCTCATATTTTAAAATTGTGTGCGTTGTGGTGATGATAAAGAGGAAAATTTCTTTATCATATGGATTAATATTGATGGAAAATTTTATAGAATAAATTTATATTAAAAAGAAATAAGATGTGAATATGAGAAATAAAATAAAACATAAAACATTAATTGAAAAATATTATAAAAAAATACATTTTTGTCACAAGAATTTAGACATTATCAATATGAACGATACCTTCAGGGTTCATAAAATAATTATAGATATCGTAATTTAGAATGTTATATGTATGTTTCAAGGAATAGTAAGTAGAATTTTCTTCAACACTATTTTCTTTTTCTATGATTTATTATTGATAAAAATCAGTAATACATTTCTATGTATGATAGTTACATGACCAATTCCCCTTCACTCCACATAGAAAACATTCATATTCATCATTTTTTATTTTATTTGGCTATGGTTGTTCATTATTTTTTCACTTCTGGTGGTGCCCTTTCCCCTTTTAATTTAGTGTATAACCACCATGAGTAGATTATTTTCCTATCCTTGTTTTCATAGATTCTTTCCATGACCTTTATTACAAGTAGTTACATTCTCTTTACGGAATGAAGATATGCCAGTTGGTACAGATTCATGTTTTATTACAAGGTGTTCATTATTTTGTTCCATAATGAGGTGGTAGGAGAGTAACTATGAATATTTTATAAATAAATTATATTGATATTGTTTATTTATAATTAAATTTGAGGCATCAAAATTAGAGTACATTTTTTGTATAATTTTAATTATGATGTTATTTTAAACATGAAATATTTATATTCACTGGCTCATTTAAAGTCTTGGAATCAAATATAACTCCAAACATACCTTTATTTTGGAAATATAACCCGAGGATCTATAACATCCTAATATTTTAAAATAAATACTATGTTCAATAGTGTACAAGATACACAACACTCAACTTAAACAAACCACAAAATATTATTATATGATCATTATAACATAGTCATTAAATTAGCAGGTATGAATAGTATTAAATAATTTATGAAATGAATATAAATTTCCTACTCAATATAAATTTATTGACTAATTATTAGTAAATAATCACTCAATTTTTATTAAACTCATTTTAGGTTTCAAAAATATGTTTTCTTCAAAAATGATTTGTATTACTTTTATGAGAAAATATTATAATTAATTTCTATAAATTTTATAAAATTAATTTTATAAAATTAATTTCATTTTTTAATCTTCATATAAAAATTAAATAAATTTTAGATTTTTAGAATTTTCAAAAAAAGTTTGATTTTTCAGTGAATAGTGAAAAATACTGATTTTTATTGAAAACTGTATTTTATTTCAAAGTATTTATAAGTTAAAATTATATTTTTTTATTGATTTTAAAATTTAATTAGTTACTTTTGATTAAAAATAATCTAATTATGGTTTTTAAAATGAATTTTATACTTTAATTTGGTATAAAAATATTTTTAAACATAAAAAGGCATTTTTCTGAAAAATTGTTTTTCACCGCGTTATTCTAGTTTAATTTTAAATTAAATTCTACCACTTCTATTTTGGAATATTAAAAAAAGGATTCCATATTTTTAATTATGGTTTCCAAATTTTTTAAATATTTCCCTTTTATTTTGGATATTATGAATAGTAACCTTATTATTATTTTTTACCACGATAAAGGGAAAATCGAGTAATTAAGGTCAAAAATAAAATGATAAGGACTAGAAAATGACCCTAACACTTGAATTAATTTTATTTTATGAGCCCACTTCATCCTTAATCATCCGATATTTGTTACTATGACCTTTTTTCATTTTTATTTTATTATGACCTATATAATATTTTATGTAAAGAAAAGTCAAAAATGTCACACTCTTGTTTTTAATAACTATAATATTTTTAATATGGGGATAAATAAAGGATATATTCAATTATAAATATTAATTTAAAATATAAATGATTTATATTAATTTTTTGTGAATAAATAATTTTCTTAAATCCTTACACATCACTAACACAGTAATTATTCAATTAATGGAAAAATAAAATAATCAATATAAAAAATATTAAAAGTAATATAATTTGAAATAATTAATGTGATAAATTAATTTTATATCTAAACATAACATTTTAGGGATTTATAAAATATTTTATTAGAATTTTATTTGTTTTATTGATGTTATTAAAGTCAATGTAAATTAATTGTTCTAAAATTGACAATATTGATATTTTATGAAAATAATATTTTATTAAATGATTTAAAATTCCTATAAATATTATATTCATAATAATTACTAGTATACGATTTATAATATCAAAAAAATTCCATATATATTTTTTCCCCTTTATAGTATCTATCTTGACCCTTAAAGAGTAAAAACCCATGTCATCGTGATAAGTGTGAAAAGGGGTAATGAGGGGTTAAAACCAAAAGATAAGGGTAAAAACATAGTCAAAACTTTTAAAACAAATATTTTATTAAATTATTTCGGTTAATAATAATATTATATTCTAATATTATCAATTTTGACCCATTTTTACATGAAAATTAATTTATATTAATTTAATATTTTAATAAATTCCACGAGTGTCCCTCCCCTCTATTGTAGAAGGGAACCTATTATTATCATTCATTCACTCTTAAAAATCCATTTTTTATAAAAATACCTAACCATATCCATTCTTAACATCTCAACCCACATTATAGATTCTTTATTTTTGGTATAATACCAATCTTAGATGTCTTAGGGTATAAATAAAATGAGGTTGTTTGAGAAAGAGGTATAGTTCACAATCAAGCATTTTTGTTTTATTACATCATCCAACTCCTTAAAATATTATTAAACCATGTTTATATAATAAAATAATTGTATAAAATATACTTATATTTTATTATATTAATTTCATAATCCATATCCCTCTCCAACCTCCATCAAATAGGAAATAAACCCATCATTCATGTGTACGGAGGACTACCGCGTCGTGTATTAATATAATTCGTTTTCCATCACCACCTATCATAGATGGTTATAATGATGAATTTAATATATATATATATATATATGATATTAATGACATATTTTTAATTCTTAAAGGATAATATATCATTTACCTCCTTAACTTTTCATTCACTGAAAAATGAAAACATTGTTCGTACGTACGTGTAGACTACCACCTCCACGAAGCGATGTGATTCATTTTTCATCACCACATCATATAGATTATATATATATATATATATATATATATTTAAAGAAATAATATTATATTTATGATATTATGATATTTATGGAAATATAAAATAATACTTACCTTCTTTCCATAATTATCATTGAAAAATGGAATCGTTTTTCATGCGTACGTAAAACCTACCACATCTATGATTGTAACGTAGATCATTTTTCATAACAATATTTGATTTTTGGTTTTAAAATTTTAATTGATGTATAAATATGATAATTATTTCATGGTTATTATTCTTTATATTATAGAATAATGATATCTTTGACCAAATTCAACCTACCAATTCATTTTGGACTCATGAACCGAGTATTGTCAAAACTTTTGAAGTGAACTTAATTAATTAAATAATTGTATATAACATAGTGAAAAGGAATCAAAAACTTGAAAAAGGTTATTAAGGAATTAAATAGTAAAAAAATTATTATTTATGAATATAAATAATGTATGTGTTGTGTTGTACTCGATATAAGGGACAAACTATTAAAAATCATCTTTTAAATATTCCCTTCCAAATCTTTTCTTCCATGTTCATATTCTTTTAAATTGTTTTATTAATGTTTTTTATATGGATATAAAATAAATATAAAGAAAATTTTATGTTTCTTTTTAATTTATTTCAAATTTTCTCAAAAATAATATTTTTACATGTTTTATACGAAGTATTTTGAAAAAAAAAAGACCAAAGGAATTTTCTATTTTAAAGTGTACGATGATAATAGATTTTTCCACCACCATAACCATTATTTGACTTTTTGATTCCTTTATAATCTTTCATATTTTATTCAAAGAAAACCCCTATTTTTCTTTATTATGATAATTTTAGTTTTAAAAATATCTTTTAAAGTAAATGGATATATCAATATATAAAAAAATTTCTTATGGATGAAAATAATATTTTTATGAGTGTAATATTTCATATAATGATTATGTTATGGTTATTCGGAATTATTTATGAGGATGTGTAGTTTTTTTATAAACTGATAATAGGTGATCATATTATAGATCTATAATTTGTTAGGTAAAAGGATTGTATTAACTTATTAGGTTTCTCCCAAGAGATTATGGGAATATACTACAATGTTTATTCCAATTGTAACCATGATGGTTATTTTATATGTAACCATGATTGTTATTTTTTGTGTAACCGCAATGGTTATTCTATTTGTAACTATAAAGGTTATTTTATTTATAAGGGTGATATTAAAATGATTCCCCAAGTAACCTACATGATTTATTTATGCTTGTTATTGATTTTAAATAAATCTCATGATTTCATAAGGTAAGATAATGAGATTATTCTTAAAGGAAATTATTTTCTATTTTTTAAGGGTGAAATGTATAACTTTGTGAAAAAAAATAATTATAATCTTTTCATGACTCCAATAAAACTTTATGGGTTTTATTGTGACTTTAATATTTCTTATGAAATGTTTTATGAAAACATTTGGGTAGTGAAGTTGATTTATTGGGTAATAAAATGTTTATTTTCAACCCAAAGTTTATTTTAAAAAAGGTGGATTTTTATAAGTATTCCCAGACTGATGGATTATTTATTTATTATTATTTCCCTTACTGATATTTTTTTCTCATTGCACATTTTTAAAAAAAATCACAAGGTTTAAAGATGATTAAGTAAAAAGAAGAAGTCAAGTTGAAATTCATGAAGATGAGTCATAAAAAGAAGTCAAGTTTTATTTTAAAAGTTTTATATTATTGTAAAAATGGATACTGAGTAGAATTTTCCCCTTTGTAATATATTGGGTTTTTATATATTAATTATGACCTAATTATATAAAACTATAAACCTAAAAGATATTTGGTAATGAAATAAAATTAATTCTAATGTAAATAAACCAGATTACATGATGTTTAAATCTGAGTCCCTATAGTTGGTATGAGAGTAAAGGTTTAGATGAATTTAGAGGATATGGTGTTATTTGAGCATAAGTTAAAATTCCTTTATAACCATAATGGTTAGTATGTTATGGGAAATTATATTTATTTTGGATAAATAAAAAGAGTTATAGATATAATTAATAAGGATATATTAGTGTTTACCCTCCTCATATGATGGTTTATTATGATATACTCACACTAACATTTTTGGATTTATTAAATGGTTGGATCTAGTAGGAACCAAATTTACAATAGATGTGAAGGAAAATTTGGTGGTTTTCTGAATGAGAAACCAAATGGAATGGGAGTTATAGTAAAAAAATATTATAGTTATTCTTAACCATGTATCATAAGTTATGAATAATAACTTGAACCAAGGTGATTTTTATAATGCATTAAATAATAGAGAAATTAAGATCTGTGGAAATTCATGTGATAATGGTCATAAAGGAAAAAATATTCAACAATAAATGTGTCTAGAATGCAGGAAGAAGCACCCATGAAAATATTTTAAATGAATGGGAAGATATTTTGAATGTGGTAAGAGTGGTAACAAAGCAATAATATATCGAAGAAAAATGAATAATTCATTTAACTCCAAGATAGAGAATTAATTTATTCACACGGTGTCAATTGTATTATTTAAATGTGGGTAGTATGGCCATTATAAAAATCGATCTCCAAAGGGGAATACTCAATAATGGGATTAGCAAGACCATACAGATAAATATTTAGTTGAATATGAGGAAACTAAAAATGAAATATGAAATTATGGATTATTTCTTGGATTATGCTTCTATATTGTTGAATCTTAGGACATGATTAATATTTTTTTATAGGAAGGAAGTATTAAGGAATAATATGGAAAAGAATGGTTAATGGATTATGAATAACATTGAATGATTAAGCTGCTTCCATATAAGGGATTTAAGATTTATGGTGTAGTGTTAGATTTAATGATGATCATAAGTTTAAAACCATTAAAACTCTTTTGATGTTTTATATGATGGGATTACATTAGGATACTTTTATTGAGTTCTGATAGATTTTTTAGATATATGTAACCCTCAATTTTAACATGTGAAAAAAAAATATTTAAGGAAGATTTCCTTTACATTTTTTTTACATAAGTTTAAATGTATTAATAACATTTAAGGTTTATATAATCTTTTATATTGAGGTAATTATGGGTTATTATAATAGGGAAACATAAGTTTGAAAAGTTATTTGATGATTAATGATATTTTTTAGGATGTTCATCATTTTTTGTGGGATATAAGATGAAAGGTATGAGATAAAGTTTGATGTTAAAAATTTCGTTAATTATGAGTTTATTGAGGTTATCTGGAATATAATTTTATTTATTTATGGAAATTATTAGCATATTCTGGAGATTATATGATTATGGAATATAAATATTTGGGTATATAACATTATAAGTGAATAATTTTAATTGGAGACAAATGTTAAATTAATCTCAGAAGAAATTGTGACCAAATCCTACTATTTTTTAGGTTTCAAACCTAGTCAGGGATATTTCTAATAATTTTAAGGTTAGATATTTATCATATGATCTAAGTTTAACTTTAGTTGTTTTTGTTAAAGTGTTGGATATTAAAGTTAAATTTCCTTATATAAATGTTTATTAATTTTGGGAATTATCTTGTGCTCGCCATTTTGGATTTGGTTAATGTATAAAGAAATGAGTAATGGCTTGGTACCCTTTTTTGGATTATGTGATCCGTTAGAATTTTATTTTAGTACTTCAGTCATAAAAAAATTATCTTGATTACTCATCATTTGGAGTGAAGATGAGTTTATGGTGGAAGTTTATTAAAGGATTAAGTTATACTTTTAAAGTAAGTATATTTTCATAAGTTATTAGTCTATATGATAAATTAATTCATCAATATTAGGAAAAGTATCTTGAAAAAAAATGTTATCCCATTTCCTTCTTTTTTCTGAACTAATGGTCTTTTCCACACCTCTTTAGTTTATTTTTGTGTGTTTGTTAACTTTCTCAAGACTATTTACATTCTTGTGATCAATAATCTATATCACTATAAATCATTATTTGGATACTATTATTTTCTAACATTTCTATATTTTCACTTCCCACTAATGTTCTTCTATTCAGAAAACTAGTTTTAGGTTATTTAAGATTTTCTTTGTATTTCTACTTCCCTCTATTCAAGAAGATACTTTATTAATCATTTTTATGATGTGGATTTCCACAAAGGGATTTTAAAATTTAAAACGCTTTATTATTGAGAACAAGTTCAAATTGTGAGGACTTAATTTATTAAATAGTGGGATAATGTAATATCCTAATATTTTAAAAGAAATGTTATGTTCAATAGCATATAAGATACACAACACCAAGCTTAAATGTACCAAAAAATATTATTATTTGATCATTATAACCTACACAATAAATTGGAAGGTATCAAAAGTATTAACTACTTTATTAAATTAATATAAAGTTACTAATAAATATAAATTTATTTATTAATTATTATAAAATAAGAAAGAAATTTTTATTAAATTCATTTTATGTTTCAAAAATGTGTTTTCTTCAAAAATGATTTTTGATGAATTTTTTAGAAAATAATATAATTAATTTAAATAAATTTTATAAAATTTATTTTACATAATGAAATTAATTTTTGAAATAATCATATAAAAATTATCTAAAGGTGATATTTTTATAATTTCTTGAAAGTTTTGATTTTTCAATGAATAGTGAAAAATAATGATTTTTATTGAAAACAATATTTACTTTTAAGGTATTTATAAATTAAAATTATATTTAAGATTATTTTTAAAATTTTATTATTTAATTTTGATTAAACATGTTCCAATTATGGTCTTTTAAATTAATTTTATACCTGAATTTGGAATAAAAACATTTTTATACTTAAAAAATCATTTTTCAGAAAAAAAATTGTTTTCATCATATTTTTTAAATTTAATTTTAAATTAAATTCTTACACTTAAATTTTTTGAAAATTGAAAAATGTATTAAATATTTTTAATTATTGGGTTATAAATTTTTTAAATATTTCTCCATTATTTTTTATATTATAAATAGTAATCTTATTAATTTTTGTTTCCATGGTAAAGGGTAAATCAGATAATTAAGGTTAAAAGTAAAATGATAAGAACTATAAAATGACCCTAACACTTGAATTTGTTTTATTTAATGAGTATATTTCATCAATAATAATTCAATATTCATTTATATGACCTTATATTTCTATTTGGATGTGATTATGACCTTTATAATATTTTATGTAAATAAAAGTCAAAAATGTCACACTCTTATTTTTAATAACCATAATATTTTTAACATGGAAATAAACATAGGTTAGGTTTGGTTATAAATATAATTGTAAATATAAATTATTTATATTCATCATGATAATTTATTTTTAATTTATTTTTAATAAATAATTGCCTTAAATTCTTACACAACGTTGACATAGTAATTATTCAATTAATGGAAAAAATAAATGACACTAAAAATATTAAAAGTAATATAATTTGAAATAATTGATGTGATAAATAAATTTTATATATAAACATAACATGTTATAGATTTGTTAAAATATTTTATTCAAATTTTATTTTTTTTCTTGATGTGATTAATGTCAAAGTAAATGAATAGTTCTAAAATAGACATTATTGATAATTTATGAAAATAATATTTTATTAAATTATTTAAAATTCCTAAAGAAATACAATATTCATCCAATTTATTATTATATTATTTATAATATAAAAAATATTCCATATATGGTCCATTTCTTCCTTTATAGAAACAATCTTGACCCTCAAAGGGTAAAAAACTTTATTATCGCGGTAAGTGTTAAAATTTTTAACCAGGGTTAAAACCAAAAGATAAGGGTAAAAATATAGTCAAAACTTGTCAAAATTTTATTTTATTATATTATTCTGGATTATTGTCATCTTATATTATAATATTATCAATTTGGATTCATTTTAATATGAAAATTAATTTATATTAATTTAATATTTTAAGAAATTCTGAGAGTGCCCCTCCCCTCTCTGATAAAAAAGCACGTCTTCATCACATTTCTTAACACTTAAAAATCCATTTGGTTCAGTAAATAACTACCCAAAACCCCTTAATAACATCCATAACCATGTTCTAGAGGCCTTATTTTTGGAATAATATCAATCTTAGAGGCCTTAAGGTATAAAGAAAAGGAGGTTGTCCGAAAAAGAGGTATAGTTCTCAACCAAGTGTTTTTGTTTTTTCTTCTTACACATCATTTAAATATTATTCAACCATGGTTATATAATAATATAATTATCTAAAATATATTTATATGTTTTTATGTTAATTTAATAAATCATATCCATCTCCAAACTCCGTCAAATGGGAATAGAATCCATCATTTATGTGTACGGCAGACTACTGCCTCACGTACTAATGTAATTCATTTTTTATCACTATCTATCATGGGTGGTTATAATGATGTATTTAATATATATATATATATATATATTATTCATGAAATACCAGAAAGGATTAGACAGATACAATTTCCCTGACCATTTATTAAAATAAAAGAAAAGTACACAAAGAAATCAACACAAGCTAGAAAAACAGTTACATATCATAGAAATCAGGCCCATCCCCATAACCATGATCCATTGCTTTATCCACAGTAGCTGAATCCCTCTCTGATATTTCATATTGTGATAGAGTATTAACATACTTCCTTCTGATATTTAACTTTTCCAAATATAGGAACTCCTCAAAGGACTGCATTCCTTTTCCTTTGTTGACAGAGGACCTAGTAGTCATTGGCTTCGGCATATAAGAGTAATCCTTACTCTACTTCCTTCTTGGCGGAGCAGTCCTAGCTTTCTCATTCCCCGACACATTCTTTTTCCCTCCCAGAACAATCTCACTATAAGAGAGTCGGGTCCTGCCACTAGTATTCTCCTTTTCACTACCATATAGATCCCCCCATTTTCTAGAGATGTGCACCTCCTGGTAACCATCATTTGCTCCTTGCCCTTTCTCAAAATGACTATTAGTATCAATCATTGCAAGATATTTTATGTTCTCCCCACAATGAGAAATACTAGGATCAACAAAATACTCCCTCTCCACTGTCTCTTCCACTTCTCCTCCTTTGTTAGTGACAACATTCTTCAAGACACCACCTTCAGTCACCTGGGGACCTTCCATCATCAGCGGCAGCTCCTTAGACTCCAGACTCTCAAACTGATTGTAGTTCATAACTCCATTAGAGCCAGGGGTACCCATATTCTTAGAACCCAAATCTGATTTGGCCAAATACTCCTGAGATATAGGAACTAACTGCAAATGGCATGCCCCATCCACTACAGATCAGGACTCAACACTAAAGTCACCTTTCAGCCTGTCAAAAATCTACAGCATGGTTGGGTTCATAGACACTTGAATTTCCTTCATACTACAAGCAGGACTCGGCACAGTATAAATAAGACCCTACCTCAGCTCCCTCTCCAAATTCCCATCAAAATTATCCTTAACTAATTCCATAGTAGTGCAAGAAGCCTCTAACTGAGCTCCATTCCCAGAAGAATCTCCAACATTGGAACACGCTGCAGTTTCCATAGGAGAACTCATATCCCCATTCACATTCCCATACCCTACCAGATCTTCCCCAATGCCACCCTTCACAACCGCTTGAGGAAGCCTCTCATCAAAACCAAGATCACGGCCACCACTACACTACGTCTCCACCACCCGTGAGATAACACCCACCTTGTCACTATAGAAAATAGCCTCCAGATGCCCAAACCATCGACATCCTATACAGAAATTCATCCACAATTCAAAGACTACCTCCTGCATCCAGTGGAACTACTTCCCATCAGTAATCCAGACACAGCACAAAGGCGTCTTGGCAACATCGACCTCAACACAGATCCGTAGGAAAATTGGGTGTGACATAGACTCAGTCTGTTGATCTGAGCATAAATACCTCCTAATCATGTTTCCAATGGCACATAGAATAGAAGGATTTTGAAACAAAAGCAGAAGAATAGAGATAATTACCCAAGTTGCAACCGATGAATGATCCCGCCACATATGAAATTCAAAGATCCACTGGAATAAATAAAAGGAAGATTCACCGCACCTCCGAGGATCCCTAGACCAAGCAGAAACCAAATCTTCCTCTGAGCTGAAACGCACCATTATGTGTCTTTGTTCAAGAAACTCGACAACCAATCACTCATGAAGCTTCCAAGAATCAGAGACAAATTGGGTAAACAATTCTATCGAGGGTCTATGAGGATTAAATCGAGCCACCAAGGTATATTTTCACAGATCCACAGCGCTATTATGCTCTACTGGAAGCAGTGATAACTGTGGTGACTCCTGGAAGAGATCTGGGAATTTTGGAGAAATAGAGATCCTAGGGAAGGGCAGAGAATGATCAGAAGACAGGTCATCCTCCCCAGACGCCGACAAACACGAGACTCCCCCCTCTGATCGTAAGGGGGGAGAAGGACCTGGCAGCATGGATCTAAGGAATTAGTGAGATGGAGAGCGCAACAGCGAGGTTCCTCATCATTTCAAACCTATTGTTGGGTAACAAGGTATTGGGTTGGCCTACCCACCTGCATGTCGCACATCCCCAGTGAGGCCCAAGGTGGCCAACCCTTGGGCTTAGGCTAGTTCCCAATGGGGTAGAGGGGCCCACGAGTGGTTTGCTAGCATATAGTGCATGTTGCCTTGTGAGGACTCGAACCCAAAACCTCGGGGATAGGATGCCACCGCCTTTAACTGACTAACTCGTGCCCCACAGGAATTAAATGTAACGCCCCGACCCCAGTTACCCAGAGTCGGTGCGGTAAAAAAACATTGGCATGATCACAAGAAAGATCAAATCTCAAAAGACTGATTGGTTTAGTATCCTTGTAAACACTAGATATATTCATAAAGTTTTACATTACATCATAAAGTGAAAAGCTACTACAACAACATAATGTCTCCATAGTCCACACTATTATCCCCTCATAATATCCCTGCAGGTCATTCATAACTTACTTCTTCACATCCTGGGAAAAATAAAACAAAGAAAAGGGGTGAGCTCAAATGCCCAGTAAGGATAAAAATATAGTGGAAACATTCCAAAATAAGCATAAACATTTAAGGCAACGTATAACTAAAACAAAAGCCTTTTAAACTTGAACTTAAACATAGTATGGAAAAAGTAAAATGAAATAATGTCATTTACTTATTCACATGGATATTCTAATAATAAAATAATCACATGCAATATCAATAACCAATTTAATAATGATGGAATGCATAATGCCAGACTATCATAACCACATAGTCAAGGCCTCGTACTAAGACTACAAATAATATTTTGCCAAGGCCTTGTGCCAAGACACTAGTTTGTCTCATGAGACCTACCGATGCATCGAGGAGCTATAGCGGGCTCCACCCGTCACTTACTAAGTCCAATGCATTCCCATATGAAGAGGTTTAAACATAACATAAACAATTGTATTAAAACTAGCATAAGAAATGTCAATACTTTCTCCATAAACAATGAATGGTATAAAAATAACACATCCACAGTCAAACATATCACAAAACCTTCAATACAATATGGAAGTTTTGTATCATAATAAATCAACTTCATATAATCATAAAATCCATCAAAGTATGTTGACATAGATAAAATCAAAACTATTTGAGAGAAATATCTCTTTTATTTGAAATCATTTAAAAGTCACACATTTATAAAGGAAGTAATTAAAAAGAGATTTTTGAATCAAAGTGTCCCATACCACTTTGAAACTTTTGAAAGGAATTAACATTTTAAAAAACAATCATGTCCATATAAATAAATCCTTAAAAACCATTTTGAAGACATGGACATTAATTAAAAAGATTTAGAAAGATAAATCCTTAAAACATTTAAAATTCTTATTTTGATAAAGAGTACCTTTCTGGAATTCTTAAAACATTCATTTTGAAATCATTTAAAAGTCACATAAATATAAAATAAAACATTTACTTTGAAAATATCCTTTTAATATTGTAAGGTAAGCTTTGACAATTTTATAACGGCGGAAAATAGCCGCACCCACCGTATAAGTAAAAAAACATTCCTACCTTAAATTTGTCGAAAAGGTTAAAAGTGCCTTGTTTGGAAAATGACGGAAAGATTCCTTTAAAAACACATAAGGGTATAAATGACTTTAACCCATTATCTAGTAAATAGTAAAAAAATTTCTAAATACATTTTTAAGGAACATGGATGTGGATGATAAAGAGATCCTAGTAGATTATCACGTATAAACAACCTCGGATAATGAAGAGATTGCGAAATAAACCCTTACCTTGTACTTTTCCTTGGTTGGGGTAGGTTAACCTCCTGTATAATGGTGAAATAATTGTTATTAAATTATTAAATAATCATATACATTAATATGATATCATATATGATCTTTTAACATTGATTTGTTAATAATATCTTAGAATTATCGTCGTTTCGGGTGTTAACTTACTCATTTTATTTTATATGTTTTGTTACATAAGCCATGTTTGTAATGGATATGTTGTATCTTATTCATATCCAGAATGATATAAAGTCCTTATATACTATTATTAATCATTAAATGAGAATTATACTTGAATGGATATGATGGAGAATGAATCTCATCGCGTTCGTGGAGACGGTAGTCTGTACGTACGCACGAGCAATAATATCATTCTTTTGATATTAAAATAATATATAATTGGATGGTATATCATATATACAGAATCATTATCATGTTATATTTATTATTTACATGAGTTACACATCATTATTATACCCATCCAAATAATAATATATTGAATAATAATTACACCACGACATGGAGACGGTAAGCCGTACGTACGCACGTATGGTGACATGTTATTCAAAGGGTGGATAGAATACTGAATATGGTTGTACCATATTTATAATAACATCACAGTATATATATGATACTGGAGTTATTATTTTATAATGGTAATAACAAAGTAAGAAGAAGTGGAAAAAGAAAGGAACTTGGAAAAGGGTGGTGAAATCATTACCTCTTCTTCGGGTTCTTCCTTTTGATTTGATCAAAAGGTCTCCTTAGGTTGGTTTTCTGATCAAACTAAGGCCTCTAGGTTGTAGTGAGGGAAGTTGGGAGAGTATTTGGGAAGATTTTGGCAGAACAAAAAGACTTTGAAAGTGTGAAGTAATGAGAAGTGGGAGTGCCCTTTTATAAGAGGGGTGAGGGGCACCTTTGGAAAAGCTAGAAATATTAATTTATAATAAATTAATATTCGGTTTATAATGGATCCAAAGTTTATTATTTAAAGTTTAAGGTGGGTATGGGTCGAAAAACACTTAACCAATAGAATTTAGACAGGTTTGGGTTACTATATTAACCTTATCTTTAAGTATTAACTCTAAGTTAATTAGTTTCACTTTTACAATGTCTCTTTGTATTTTTATATTATATGGTTAATAAACTTACCATATAAATCCAAGAGACCCCCAAGTGGTCCATTAATGATACACCTATAATTATATAAGTCTATCGGACGATCATTAGAATTTTAGGAATTTAATATCAATTAATAATATAATATTTGTTTTAAAAACTCTTTTATGTCAATTTTGACACTATTCAATAATTGATTTTTGTAAAACTCATAACAGAATGATTACATCTAAAAACGTTAATTAAATCAATCCTAACATGTCATATTAACCTATAAAATTAGTGTAGTTTATAAAAAGTCTCAAATTATATTTATTTGGGTATTTATAATATCAATTATTTTAAATTTTCACTATTATGTTAATTACTGCATCATCATTATGTCATAAATAAATTAAATTATTTAATCTCTAAAAATTATAAATAAAATATCATTATGTATGAAATAGTTTTATATTTCTAAGGAATATTTATAGTAGAAAATCTAACATATATAACCCTATGTAAAAATTATTTTTCTAAAAGATATATGCTTGTGTCATTTTTGTACTTATTTTAACTTAATTAAAATAAAGTGTCCCTATCACCTTCATGGGGTCCCAAAATCGGCCCAAAGATGCCCATGGTGGGCCATGTATCCACCAATAAGGTTAGAACACGTTTTAGGGTAATTTAGTATTATTATAATATTATTTTTTAACCCTTATTTACGAGATTTACCCTTTAACCATGGTAAATAAAATATTTACCGAATTAATTATTCAAAATGTCTAAAAATAAAAGTTACCTATTTACACAATTTGGACATCCTGATTCCAAATATGGAATCCATTTTTTCAAATTCAAAACACAGAAGTGGAAGAAATTAATTTAAAATTAATTCCCGCTGTCAAAACAAAAAGCGTGTTTTTAAGATATAATAACTATCAAAAGATTGATACTTGTTTATGTTCGGTTTAATTGTGAAATTATGTCCAATGACCAAAATTATATTAAATGGTAAAAATATATTCTAAATATACTTTAAAACCACTCAAATTCATAATTTATCACTATTAATTATTTTGATTAAAAAAGTTGTTTTTAATTAAAATTTAGTAATTTTCACTATTCATCAAAATATTAAAGTTATCCGAAAAGTACCACAATTTCACCTTAGGATAAATTTGATACTCCGAATCCAAAAATGAAGTCCATTTTGAGAGATAAAATTTATAAAATTTCAAAAAGTAGGTATTACTATTCATAACGGCTAGTTTGATTTGGTTATGGTGTGTGTTAGAACTCGAAGTTGCGTACAACACACGCTACTGTATTATTAAAAGAGAATCGTACCGTGGAAGCTTGGGATATTTCATTTTAAATTTTTGATGTCCCCATTTAGTCAAAAAGTTTAAAATATTGTATTTAAAAAAGGGTTCACTATTAAAAGTTGGCAAAAGTGCAATACTGAAAATGAATTTGTTCTTACATTATGTCTAAGAAACTCATAATATGGATTCTAAAATTATAAGGATTGTATAAACTTTAAAATTTAGTTAATACTATTCATAAACTCTTTTGAACGGCTTGTTTGGTAAGTCATGGTGCGCTTGAACTCAGTGTTGCATGTAGTGCAAGTTATTGAATTATTTTGAAGAAATAACACACTATGAAATCTTGGGGTGTTACATTCTCCCCTCCTTCAATAAATTGCGTCCTCGCAATTTGAAATTTTTCTTCGAAAATAAAAGGTTGAAAATAGAAAATATCTTTGTGGGAAAACCCACATCAAAAATTGGGTTACTGAAATTTAGTCTTAATATGAGGAAAAGAGAAATGAAAGGGTCACCACCAAATTATGATCTCGATTAGGAGAACATTGGTGGCAATTAGAGACATATAATTGGAGGAAAAACATAAATATTTATAGGTAGTGATTGAGGTCATCAATCACAAACAAGTGTAAAATTAAGGTCCTCAAATTCATCAATCTATGATGATTTGAAATACCATTGGTTCAACAAAACATGGGGTATTAGGACAACACATTTTTGGTTTTAGGATTCCTTAAATAAAGTATAAGAATTAATTTCTTCATAGAATAAGAGAAGAAGAAAAATATATTATTGACAAGTAGAGTTCCATCCATTAACTAATTTCTACCACAAACTCATCTTTCACTCTAAAAGATAATAGAACGTAAAAAAAATATTTTATTTATCCTATTCATATAGGGTTCCAAAAAAAATTATAATTCATCTACCAGATCTTTTAAAAAAACTAAATTATGTAATCCTGGACATTACGTGGGCCAGTGGTAGGTGATACACCTTTTTCGCCCTTCGGTTGTGGGTTCAAGTCTCGCGGCCTTGCCAGACGCGACGGGTTGTCGCCCGACCTCCGGGTTGTCCTTTTATGAAAATCCAAAATAATCCAAACTAGAACTATCCAAAATACTTCAGTCCAAAATTTATAAGGAAGGTAAACACAATGAAGATCCTTTTTTCCCACGTAATAACATGTGATCACCTTCATCATGTATTCTTTTAAAACACTGAAACATCCTGAATTATCATAAAACCTTATTGATTACATTCATGATCCCTTATTCCTTATAGAATAATAGATATACTCCTTTAATCCAAAAATGTTGTAGACCCCAACAATGATGTAATATACAAATCATTAATCAGTTTCAAGGTAGTAAAGAATATCCAATATAATTTATCCAAAACAATCATGTATTATTCTAAAATCACTACCTCGGTATCAGAACCATATTATGGTTTATCTTTCTCTCAACCATATATTTTCCAAAAATTTAACCTGCTATTGAGTCACTTTTCTTTGTTCCAAACAATCTCAAGTCCATAATGAAATAGTACTGTAGTAAAATCCTTATATACTACATAATTATTATAACAAGTACATTGTTGATACAACAATCAAATAAAATAATCAACATAAGAACTTTAATCATTCCTCTTCATCTGTGGTAGTATCATAACTTGATTATTATCCAATAGCATCATGTGCGGCATAGTCTGATGACTGAGACATAGGTTTGCGTAGTGTCCAAACTCCTTGCAAATGAAGCATTGTACATTTGAAACCATTTTCTTACCCTTGCAGTCACGTACTTTGTGCCCTTTTCCTCCACACTTATAACAAACTCTCATTCCTTTCAGGAAAGTTACAGGGTGTTTATTCCCACAGTTATCACATATGGGAAAATTATTCTTTTCCCTCTTCCCTTTATCCATCTTTCCCTCTTCTATCCTTTTCTTCTCTTGCTTCCCTTCAAAGCCATAGGACTCAGTAAACTCTTTACTTATCTTATCAACACATGATATTATTTCTTCATATGATGATAATACATGGGAGACTATTTATCTTATAAATTCTAGCTTAATACCATGAAAGATATGATCCTTCTCTTTGGATCATGTGCATTGTTGGAGTTCTCATTCCTTCTACTGGGCGCCATTTCTAAACAATGGCATACACTAGATTAGTTTATGAATAACAATACCTAATCCCAAACTTGTAAATAATATAAATTAAATAGTTTATGGATATAATCCATAATCATAAAAATTTCTCCTTTGAGGAAGTATATACTCATAAACCCTTCATAATGGTTTGTAAAAAAATGAGAATTATCCTAAGAATATCCCCCGGGAGTGTCGTAACCAAGAGTGCAACAAGGCCCGTTGTCGTGCACCAGTTCCCGTTCGATTCTAGCTCAAAGAGGTGTTTTTGGGTTTTACCCCTAGGTATATTTGTGCCAGAGCCGCCTCTACCTGCTCGTATCCAGACAGGGATGTATTGCTCGGAAAACTCACAAAATCTCTACAATACCAAAATTCTAGGAAGTTCTTCTATACTAATCCTCAAAGTCCATCTTAAATCTATGTGCTCTAATTAGAGTTTATCTAAATCTAGCTTCCAAGGTTTGTACTAAAATTCCACTGTTACCAACTATAACGCCCCGCCCCCAATTACCCAGAGTCGGTGCATTATTACATAACATTGGAATGATCATAAGAAAGATCGAATCTTGAAAGACCGATTGGTTTAGTATCCTTGGAAACACTAGATATAATCATAAAGTTTTACATTACATCATAAAGTGAAAAACTACTACAACAACAGAATGTCTCCATAGTCCACACTATTATCCCCTCATAATATCCCTACAGGTCATTCATAACTTACTTCTTCACATCCTGGGAAAAATAAAACAAAGAAAAGGGGTGAGCTCAAATGCCCAGTAAGGATAAAAATATAGCAGAAACATTCCAAAATAAGCATAAACATTTAAGGCAATGTATAACTAAAACAAAAGCCTTTTAAACTTGAACTTCAACATAGTATGGAAAAAGTAAAATGAAATAATGTCATTTACTTATTCACATGGATATTCTACTAATCGAATAATCACATGCAATATCAATAACCACTTTCATAATGATGGAATGCATAATGCCAGACTATCATAACCACATAGCCAAGGCCTCGTGCCAAGACTACAAATAAGATTTTTCCAAGGCCTTGTGCCAAGACACTAGTTTGTCTCATGAGACCTACCGATGCATCGAGGAGCTATAGCGGGCTCCACCCGTCACTTACTAAGTCCAACGCATTCCCACATGAAAAGGTTTAAACATAACATAAACATTCGTATTAAAACTAGCATACGAAATGTCAATAATTTCTCCATAAACCATGAATGGTATAAAAATAACACATCCACAGTCAAACATATCACAAAACCTTCAATACAATATGGAAGTTTTGTATCATAATAAATCAACTTCATATAATCATAAAATCCATCAAATGATGTTGACATAGATGAAATCAAAACTATTTGAGAGAAATATCTCTTTTTTTGAAATCATTTAAAAGTCACACATTTATAAAGGAAGTAATTAAAAAGAGATTTTTGAATCAAAGTGTCCCATACCACTTTGAAACTTTTGAAAGGAATTAACATTTTAAAAAACATTCATGTCCATATAAATAAATCCTTAAAAACCATTTTGAATACATGGACATTAATTAAAAATATTTAGAAAGATAAATCCTTAAAACATTTAAAATTATTATTTTGATAAAGAGTACCTTTCTGAAATTCTTAAAATATTCATTTTTAAATCATTTAAAAGTCACATAAATATAAAATAAAACATTTACTTTGAAAATATCCTTTTAAGCTTGTAAGTGAAGCTTTTACAATTTTATAACGGCAGAAAATAGCCGCACCCGCCGTATAAGTAAAAAAAACATTCCTACCTTAAATTTGTCGAAAAGGTTAAAAGTGCCTTGTTTGGAAAACGACGGAAAGATTCCTTTCAAAACACATAAGGTTATAAATTACTTTAACCAATTGTCTAGTAAATAGTAAAAAAGTTTCTAAATACATTTTTAAGGAACATGGATGTGGATGATAAAGAGATCCCAGTAGATTATCACGTATAAACAACCTCGGATAATGAAGAGATTGCGAAATAAACCCTTACCTTGTGCTTTTCCTTGGTTGGGGTAGGTTAACCTCCTGTATAATGGTGAAATAATTTTCATTAAATTATTCAATAATCATATACATTAATATTATATCATATATGATCTTTTAAGATTTCTTTGTTAATAATATCTTAGAATTATCGTCGTTTCGGGTGTTAACTTACTCGTTTTCTTTTATATGTTTTGTTACGTAAGCCATGTTTGTAATGGATAGGTTGTATCTTATTCATATCCATAATGATATCAAGTCCTTATATACTATTATTAGTCATCAAATGAGAATTATACTTGAATGGATACGATGGAGAATGAATCTCATCGTGTTCGTGGAGACGGTAGTCCGTACGTACGCACGAGCGATAATATCATTCTTTTGATATTAAAATAATATATAATTGGATGTTATATCATATATACAGAATCATTATCATGTTATATTTATTATTTACATGAGTTACACATCATTATTATACCCATCCAAATAATAATATATTGAATAACAATTACACCACGACGTGGAGACGGTAAGCCGTACGTACGCACGTATGGTGACATGTTATTCAAAGGGTGGATAGAATACTGAATATGGTTGTAACATATTTATAATAACATCACAGTATATATATTATACTGGAGTTATTATTTTAGAATGGTAATAACAAAGGAAGAAGAAGTGGAAGAAGAAAGGAACATGGAATAGGGTGGTGAAATCATTACATCTTCTTCGAGTTCTTCCTTTTGATTTGATCAAAAGGGCTCCTTAGGTTGGCTTTCTGATCAAAATAAGGCCTCTAGGTTGTAGTGAGGGAATTTGGGAGAGTATTTGGGCAGATTTTGGCAGAACCAAAAGGCTTTGAAGGTGTGAAGTAATGAGAAGGGGGAGTGCCCTTTTATAAGAGGGGTGAGGGGCACCTTTGGAAAAGCTAGAAATATTAATTTATAATAAATTAATATTCGGTTTATAATGGATCCAAAGTTTATTATTTAACGTTTAAGGTGGGTATGGGTCAAAAAAAACTTAACCAATAGAATTTAGACAGGTTTGGGTTACTATATTAACCTTATCTTTAAGTATTAACTCTAAGTTAATTAGTTTCACTTTTAAAATGTCTCTTTGTATTTTTATATTATATGGTTAATAAACTTACCATATACATCCAAGCGACCCCCAAGTGGTCAATTAATGATACACATATCATTATATAAGTCTCTTGGCCGATCTTTAGAATTTTAGGAATTTAATATCAATTAATAATATAATATTTGTTTTAAAAACTCTTTTATGTCAATTTTGACACTATTCAATAATTGATTTTTGTAAAACTCATAACAGAATGATTAATTCCAAAAACGTTAATTACATCAATACTAACATGTCATAATAACCTATAAAATTAGTTTAGTTTATAAAAAGTCTCAAATTATATTTATTTGGGTATTTATAATATCAATTATTTTAAATTTTCACTATTATGTTAATTACCGCATCATCATTGTATCATAAATAAATTAAATTATGTAATCTCTAAAAATTATAAATAAAATATCATTATGTAGGAAATTGTTTTATCTTTCTAATGAATATTTATAATTGAAAATACAACATATATAACCCTATGTAAAAAAAAAATTTCCAAAAGATATATGCTTGTGTCATATTTGTACTTATTTTAACTTAATTAAAATAAAGTGTCCCTATCACCTTCATGGGGTCCCAAAATCGGCCCAAAGATGATCATGGTCGGTCACTTGTCTACCAATAAGGTTAGAACACGTTTTAGGGTAATTTAGTATTATTATAATATTATTTTTGAACCCTTATTTACCAGATTTACCCTTTAACCATGGTAAATAAAATATTTACCAAATTAATTATTCAAAATGTCTAAAAATAAAAGTTACCTATTTACATAATTTGGACATCCTGATTCCAAATATGGAATCCATTTTTCCAAATTCAAAACACAGAAGTGGCAGAAATTAATTTAAAATTAATTCCCGCTCTCAGAACAAAAAGCGTGTTTTTAAGATATAATAACTATCAAAAGATTGATACTTGTTTATGTTCGGTTTAATTGTGAAATTATGTCCAATGAACAAAATTGTATTAAATGGTAAAAATATATTCTAAATATACTTTAAAACCACTCAAATTCATAATTTATCACTATTAATTATTTTGATTAAAAAAGTTGTTTTTAATTAAAATTTAGTAATTTTTACTATTTGTCAAAATATTAAAGTTATCCGAAAAGTACCACAATTTCACCTTAGGCTAAATTTTATACTCCGAATCCAAAAATGAAGTCCATTTTGAGAGATAAAATTTATAAATTTCAAAAAGTAGGTATTACTATTCATAAGGGCTAGTTTGATTTGGTTATGGTGTGTGTTAGAACTCGAAGTTGTGTACAACACACGCTACTGTATTATTCAAAGAGAAGCGTATCGTGGAAGCTTGGGATGTTTCATTTTAAATTTTTGATGTCCCCATTTAGTCAAAAATTTTAAAATATTGTATTTAAAAAAGGGTTCACTGTTAAAAGTTGGTAAAAGTGCAATACTGAAAATGAATTTGTTCTTACATTATGTCTAAGAAACTCATAATATGGATTCTAAAATTATAAGGATTATATAAATTTTAAAATTTAGTTAATACTATTCATAACCTCTTTTTAACGGATTGTTTGGTAAGTCATGGTGCGCTTGAACTCGGTGTTGCATATAGTGCAAGTTATTGAATTATTTTGAAGAAATAACACACTATGAAATCTTGGGGTGTTACATTAAAACGTGTTGTTGGGTAACGAGGTATTGGGATGGCCTACCCACCTGCACACCGCATGTCCCCAGAAAGGCCCAAGGTGGCCAACCCTTGGGCTTAGGCTAGTTCCCAATGGGGTAGAGGGGCCCATGAGTGGTTTTCTAGCATATAGTGTGTGTTTCCTTGTGAGGACTCGAACCCAGAACCTTGGGGTCAGGACGCCACCGCCTTTAACCAACTCACCTATGCCCCCGTGGGCAAACATGTTGTTGGGTAACGAGGTATTGGGCTGGCCTTCCCACCTGCACACCGCACGTCCCCAGCGTGGCCCAAGGTGGCCAACCCTTGGGATTAGGACAGTTCCCAATGGGGTAGAGGGGCCCACAAGTGGTTTGCTAGCATATAGTGTGTGTTTCCTTGTGAAGACTCGAACCCAAAACCTCGGGGTCAGGATGTCACTGCATTTAATTAAAAAATGTTGTTGGGTAATGAGGTATTAGGTTGGTCTGCCCACCTACGCGCCGAACGTCCCCAGTGAGGCCCAAGGTGGCCAACCCTTGGGCTTAGGCCAGTTCCCAACGGGGTAGAGGGGACCACGAGTGGTTTTCTAGCATATAGTGTGTGTTGCCTTGCGAGGACTCGAACCCAGAACCTCGGGGTCAGGACACCACCGCCTTTAACCAATTCACCCGTGCCCCACGGTCGAAACGTGTTGTTGGGTAACGAGGTATTGGGCTGGCCTGCCCACCTGCGCGCCTCATGTCCCCAACGAGGCCCAAGGTGGCTAACCCTTGGGTTTAGGCTAGTTCCCAATGGGGTAGAGGGGCCCATGAGTGGTTTTCTAGCATATAGTGTGTGTTTCCTTGTAAGGACTTGAACCCAGAACCTCGGGGTCAGGATGCCACCACCTTTAACCAACTCACCCATGCCCCACGGGCAAAACATGTTGTTGGGTAACGAGGTATTGGGCTGGCCTACCCACCTATGCACCACACGTCCCCAGCAAGGCCCAAGGTGGCCAACCCTTGGTCTTAGGCCACTTCCCAATGGGGTAGAGGGTCCCATAAGTGGTTTGCTAGCATATAGTATGCGTTTCCTTTCAAGGAATCAAACCCAGAACCTCGGGGTTAGGATGCCACCACCTTTAAACTACTCACTCGTACCCCACGGGAAAACGTGTTGTTGGGTAATCAGGTATTGGGCTGGCCTTTCCACCTGCGAGCTGCACGTCCCCGGCAAGGCCCAAGGTGGTCAACCCTTGGGCTTAGGCCAATTCCCAATGGGGTAGAGGGGCTCGCTAGTTTTTTGATAGAATATAGTGTGTGTTTACTTACGAGGACTCGAACCCGAAACCTCGGGGTCAGGACACCACTGCATTTAACCAAATGTGTTGTTGGGTAACAAGGTATTGGGCTGGCCTGCCCACCTACGTGCCACACATCCCCAGCGAGGCCTAAGGTGGTCAACCCTTGGTCTTAGGCCAGTTCCCAATGGGGTAGAGGGTCCCATGAGTGGTTTTCTAGCATATAATGCATGTTTCCTTGTGAGGACTCAAACCCGAAGCCTCGGGGTCAGGACGCCACCGCCTTTAACCAGCTCACCCGTGCCCCGCGGGTGAAACGTGTTGTTTGGTAACGAGGTATTGGGTTGGCCTGCCCACCTACGTGTCGCACGTCCCCAGCGAGGCCCAAGGTGGCCAACCCTTAGGCTTAAACAATTTCCCAATGGGGTAGAGTGTCTCACGAGTGGTTTGATAGCATATAGTATGTGTTTCCTTGTGAGGACTCAAACTCGAAACCTTGGGTTCAGGATGCCACTGCCTTTAACCAACTCACATGTGCCCCACGGGTTATGTGTTGTTGGGTAACGTGGTATTAGGCTAGCCTTCCCAACTGCATTCCGCACATCCCCAATGAGGCCCAAGGTGGCCAACCCTTGGGCTTAGGCTAGTACCCAATGGGGTAGAGGGTCCCACGAGTGGTTTGTTAGCATATAGTAATGTGATTCATTTTTCATCACCACATCACATGGATTATATATATTAGTATATTTGTTATTTTATAATAATTATTGAAATATAAAATAATAATTGATTATAACATATTTTATTTTTCATAAACATCTTTCATGATTGGTTTTAAATTTTTAAGTGATGTATAAATATGATAAGTATTTCATAATTATTATTTTAGAAATGATGTAATAATGAAATTTTTGAAAAAATTCAACCTATCAAAGTCATTTTAGACTCATGAACCAAGTATCATTAATTACAAAGTGAAATTAATTAATTAAGTAATTTTATATAAAATGGTGAAAAGAAATAATAAAATTGAAAAAGGTTCTTAAGAAACTAAATAATTAACAAAATTTTATTATTCAAGAAGATAAAGAATGTATGTGATGTGTTGGACTCAAGTTAAGAGACAATCTATTAAAAATACTCTTTTAAATATTCCCTTATAACTCTTTTGTTATATGTCAATATTTTTTTAAATTGTTTTATTGATATTTTTTATATGGACATAAAAGAATTATAAAGGACATATTATATTACTTTTTTACATTCTTTCAAATTTTTTCATAAAGAATTTTTTTACATTTTTTATATGGAATTTTTTAAAAAAAAATATAAAAGGAATTTTTTATTTTAATGTGTGTGGTGATAAAGAATTTTCCGTCTACTGTAACTGTTACTTAAAGTTTGGATTCCTTTATAATATTTCATGTTTTAATCAAATAAAACCCCTATTTTCCTTTATTCTGGGAATTTTAGTTATGAAAATGGGTTTTAAAGGAAATGGATATATAAATACATGAAAATGTTTTCTTATGGGTGAAAATAATATTTTTTGAGTGCATTATTTCATATAATGATGATGTAATGGTTCTTGGGAATTGTTTATAAGTGTAGGTTCTGGGTGCAGCGGAAGCGCGTTGGTGGGTTTTTCCAACTTTAATTTTAGCGATAAACAATGTTCAAACCGAGATCCGTCACGATATAAAACGTCGGAACTTCGGAATAAAACGAAGAATGAAAAACAAAAGAGGGAATCCTGGAACCATAGAGATAGGATCATCATATGCTGGTTATAATTAATTTAATTAATTCACAATAATTACCTTGGTGGAATTATTTCTTTGTTGATGTGTCCGGTCACGATTCGGTGATCCGTCGTTGCGTCGTAGAATCCAATTGTAGGATTCCTCTAGCGGTGATCCACACATGTGCCACGTATCTTCTGATGTCGTCGAAGGGATCTTCAGGTGCTAGTGCGGAAGAACATTTGCTTGTGATGTCCACCTTCGATCGCCTTGATCTCTCGGTCTTGAGAGCGTTCTTAGAGTTAGGAGTTCTTTCGGGCTTGAAATAATTCTTCAGAATTGTTGTGCACAACGATTCTCTTGTGAATAAGTGTTGGGTTGTGAGGATATTTATAATCGGGTTTGAGGTTATAGAGTTATGACAATAAATAAACGCATTACGCATTTTATTTATTTCATTAACTCTTATTGAAAACCCCCATGTAGAATTATTAATTCCTTAACATACGCCCATACTGATTATAATAAATATCATTTAATAAAACAATATTATATCATCAAAATCCCAACTGGAAAACTACACGGCGTGTAATCATTAATACACGGTGTATACTTGTTTTCCATAAAACTACACGACGTGTATATTTAATATACACAGTGTGTACTTTTATTTTCCTTTATTTCCTCCACCAAATTTATTATACCTTGAGTAATGGCTATTTATTTCTTAAATAAATGTAACTGCATTACTCACTAATAAATATATTGTTTCGCCAACAATATATTCTCTTAAATAACTAGTGTCGAAATAAATGTGATCAGGCATACTTAAATAATTATTAAACCACAGTCGGGAATAATATTTATTTAACTTGTTAAATTAATATTTAACTGAGATACATGGACACACTTAGTTTGTGACCCACTAGGCCTCTTTCTCAGTGGAATTAGGTGGAACCTGCCTAAAGTCCAAGGTTAGCATCTAGAAACACGCCAAGGCATCCATAGAGAAAGAAGTTAACACCGCAATGATGTGTCACCTCATACAAACGCTTATCATGTAATATAATCTCTTTGTCTCGATATCTCTAATCAAGCGGGTTGCATGATAGTGACATCAACCCATGTGCTCGATTATTCTTTCTTTGACTTCCCAGAATTTAACTCACCCATACCTTACCATGGCCATGCATTTATTTAGGCTATATCAATTCCATCAAAGGGACTGAGATATCTACTTCTATTTATGGAACGGAAGGGACAAATCCTTTCTCACATTATCTATTAATGCAATATTACTCATGATGCACCCAACGTATCCTACCTCGCTGCGAACAGTGTGTTGTCACAGTTGTCATCAATACATCTAAGTTCGCGAGTTGTAATACTCATTAATAATAATCTTAAAGACTAAGGACCAATACACACATCCGTAGATAGGAACATCCAATGACACTATGAAATGTGGATTTCCTACTGGCAGGCCTCGTTCTCAAAATATCCTCCTAGATATTACCAAGGATGCACACCATAAGAAGGTGCCTAAAAGTTTTATGAGTCCTCACCCCTAATGACCTGTATTATTTGTGCCTCTCAAATAATATCATCTGGCCATAGAACATATATTAAAGAATAGTGTTATGGCACTTTTGGGTTCTCAACATAGCAGGGATCCGCTATGACCCTTTAATGCAAAAGTTTTCCTTAGGACATTATCACATGCATTATCATGTAGAAGAACAATCAAGATGTGATAATGATTTTATTAATGAATAAAGTAAAAAGTAGTTGGTTCCAGGATACCAACTTCAATAGACTCCCACTTGGACTAGAGATAACTGCTAACAACCTTTAACCCTCTAGCTCTCACATGATATTCATGCTTCTGCTGAGATAGGACTTTATTCATGGGGTCTGCCACATTCTCTTCCGTGGACACTCTGGTCACTGCAACTTCACCCCTTTGATAGAAATCCCTCAAGAGGTGATACTTTCGGAGTATGTTCTTTGTCTATTGGTGTGACCTTTGTTCTTTTGAAAGAGCCACCGCTGCAGTATTATCACAATACAATGTAATGGGATCTTTACTGCTAGGAACCACATCAAGCTCCTGGACAAATTTATGAATCCAAACAGCTTCCTTGGCTACATCAGAAGCAGCTATATATTCAGACTCCACTGTAGAATCGGCGATAACTGGCTCCTTTGAACTCTTCCAGCTCATAGCTCCTCCATTGAGATAGAAAACATATCCAGATTGTTACTTCAGATCATTCTGATCTGTCTGAAAACAAGCATCAGCATACCCTCTGATGACAAGCTCCTCGTATCCTCCATACACCAGGAACATATCCTTAGTTCTTTTTAGATACTTAAGGATAGTCTTAACAGTAGTACAATACTATTCTCTTGGATCTTCTTGATATCTTCCTACCATGATCAGTGCATAGGCAACATCAAGCCTGGTATATAACATGGCATACATGATAGATCCTATAGCCGAAGCGTATGGGATCTTACTCATTCTATCTTTATCTTGTTGTGTCTGAGGACACATTTTCTTAGAAAGATGTAGGTTATGTGACACTTGAACTAATCCCCTCTTGGATTGTTCCATACTAAATCTCTTTAGTATCTGGTCAATGTATGTACCCTGACGTAGTCCAAGAAGCCTCTTGGATCTATCAAGAATGATCTTAATCCCTAGAATGTAGGATGCTTCTCCTAAGTACTTCATGGAGAAACACTTGTTCAACCAGTACTTAACTGACTGTAAGACTAGTATATCATTTCCAATAAGTAATATGTCATCAACATATACTACTAGGATAACAATCACATTCCCATTAAACTGCTTATAAACACATGGCTCACATTCGTTCTTAATGAAACCAAATTCCGTTATGGCTTCATCAAATCGAATGTTCCATGACCTGAATGCTTACTTCAATCCATAAATGGATTTCTGTAACTTGTAAACCCATTTAGCTTCACCTGGTGTTACAAACCCTTATGGTTGTGTCATATAGACATCTTCCTGAAGGTTTCCATTAAGGAATGTTGTTTTGATATCCATTTTCCAAATCTCGTAGTCATGGTAAGCTGTTATGGAAAGTATGATTCTTATGGATTTAAACATGGCAGGTGGCGAGAAGGTTTCATCATAGTCAATTCCTTGACGTTGTCTGAATCCTTTAGCCACTATCCTTGCTTTATAGGTGCTAACTTGACCTTTCATGTCCATTTTTCTCTTGAATACCCATTTGCATCCAATAGGATTTACATTAATTGGCTCATCGATTGGAACCCAGACTTAGTTCTGAAACATGGAATTCATCTCAGAATTCATAGATTCTATCCATCTTGCAGCTTCTGAGCTTTCTACTACTTCCTTATAGGATAGAGGTTCATCATTTTCCAACAATAATGATTCACCATCCTCAGTGACTAGGAAACCAAATATCTCTGGTTCCCTTACCTCTCTTAAGCTCATACGCAGTACTTGTGTTTTTGGAACCTCTTTCACGGGGACCTGTGGAACTTGTTTCTATACCAAATCTTGTGTATCTTGAGCATTAACTTCATCAAAGTCAATCTTGCCCACACTATCCTTTTTGAGGATGTTCTCCCTCTCAAGAAATACGGCTTGTCTAGCGATAGTCACTTTCTTATCTTGAGGGTTATATAGGTAATATCTTTTTGTTTCCTTAGGATATCCTATAAAGATACACTTTGTGCCCCGGAGTGCTAGTTTGTTTCCTGAGAAGGCCTTAAAAATGCCTCTCATCCCCATACACATGTATGTGACAAAATGGGTTTCTTTCCATTCCATAACTCGGAGGGAATTCCATTTTCCACCTTAGTTGGTACTTGGTTTAATGTGTATGCTGCAGTTTGTAATGCATATCCCCAAAAGGATAATAGGAGATCCGCATGACTCATCATCGACCTCACCATGTCCAAAAAGGTGTGGTTCCTCCTTTAACTAACACCATTCCACTTTGGTGTATAAGGAGGAGTGAGCTGAGATAGAATCTCAGACTCCCATAGAAGATCGATGAACTCTTGGTTCAGATATTCTCCACCTCGATCTGATATAAGCTTCTTTATCTTCTTACCAAGCTGATTCTCTACTTCATTCTTGAATTCCTTAAATTTATCTAAGGACTCTGACTTATACCTCATTAAGTAGACATAGCCATATCTACTCAAATCATCAGTAAAAGTAATGAAGTAAAAATATCCACCTCTAGATTCTACTGGAAATGGTCCACACACATCCGTGTGTACCAATCCTAGAAGCTCTGTGGCCCTTTCACCTTGTCCACCAAAAGGCGGCTTGGTCATTTTTCTTTGTAAACAAGCATGACATCTATCAAGTGGTTTTAGCTCAGTAGAGTCTAAATAGCCATCTTGGCAGATATTTGTCAAGCGCTTCTCGTTTACATGACTGAGACGGTGATTCCACAACTAGGTGATGTATGAGTCATGTGAGTTTGTTACGTTATCGATTGCCAACACTTGGTTTTTGTAATTTAATACATACAAACCATTATTTAAATGTTCCATACCATAACATATGTTGTTCTTATAAAAGAGACAACCCTTATTTCCAAACTTGAAAATAAATCCATCCATATCCAAACAAGATACAAAAATTATGTTCTTGGTAACACTAGGCACATAATAACAGTTATGTAAAACCAAAATCATTCCAGTCGGCAATGAGAGGTGGTAATAGCCAATAGCCAACGCATCCAGCCTTGTGTCATTAGAAGCTTGAAGATCCACCTCTCCTCTGGAAATCTTTGTAAATCTACTTGGTTCCTGTATTTGAATACAGATGTGATCCCCACAAGCTATATCTAATACTCAATGTGTAGAAATGGAAAGATTAAACTTGATAAAGAATGCACCTTTAGCATCCCCACGCTTTTGGGTGTAGTTACTCTTCTAATGGACCTACTTGCCACATGCAAAACACATCACCTCCCATTCCTTGCCCTGCCTCTAGATCTTCCCCTTCTTGGAGGGATGGTGCTCGGGGGATTCAGACTGTTTATAAGTCTTTGGCCCCTTTGCTTTGTCCTTCCTTTTCTTGTTCACCATAAGGACTGTGAGTTTTTCATTCCCCATGTCCTTGTATACCTGGTGAATCAAGGTCAAAATCTCCAATAGACTCTTCTCATTTCTGCTAATGTTATAATTGACAATGAATCTAGAGAAGGTCTTGGGCAGTGATGATAGGATGAGATCTGTACGCAACTCATCCAGGAATTTAATCCCTAAGATGTTCAGGCATTCAATGTAGCCAATAAGCTTGACTACAAGAGGCCCAGCTGGCACAGACTCTCCAATCTTAGTTGTAAACAAATCATTGGAGATCTCATATCTCTCTTGTCTCGCCTTCTATTTGTAGAGATCCTTAAGGTGAGACATCATGCTATACGCGTCCATGTTTTCATGTTTATTCAAGATCTCATTAGACATGGCTGATAGCATGAAACACTGGACATCTATGGAATCATCCATGTGTTTCACGTAGAGAGATATTTCCTCATCACTGGCCTCTTTCCCAGGCACAACTGGAATAGTCTCTTCCAGCACATACAATTTCCTTTCGTGGAGAAGGATGACGCGTAAACGCCTCTGCCACTCTTGGAAATTGGTGTCGATGACAAGATTTTCCTTCTTGAGTATGGTGTGCAATGATATGTTTGAAGTCATTTTCTTGTCGTTTCTACAAATTAATATGAGAAAAGGTTTAGTAATTTATTACAAAAATGAGACAAATAAATTAATTAATACTTATTTGTCTCCCACTATTTTATTGAAATCCAATAGCCCTCAACATTGACTTCGGAATATTCTATTGCCTGAATATTCTAGTGGAAAGGATCCATATTTCCCTTCTCATTACCCAAACTAGGGTTGGTCAAGAAACTTGAAGGGTTTTTGGGTAGGCATTACAAATGCCAACTGCATTTAACTCGCAGCTCCTTGATCTGCTGAGTGGACTCCCCAATCCTGAAATCCTTTTATTTTGGATTTTCTCAACCTTTGCCTCTTGGCCACACCAAGTCCTGTTGTGGAAGTCAACCCTTTATGCGAACCAAGTTAATTCAACCCAAAACCTTGAATTATAATTCCCCAATAATTGAAATCACCCAAACTAGGGTTGGTCAAGCACTTTGAACTATGGTTCGATTCTAACCAAGATTATGGAAGGCTATACTGACTTAATATTTCTTTGCGGGATTTTATCCTTATACGTAAATTTCCAATTTATTATCTTTGATTACATGATTTTTAATATTAAGTGGGATATACTTAAGTGATTAACCATGTCTAAGATAATATTTATGCATAAGCTGGTTTTATTTTAGTTCCATCTTGCATGCTTGTTTAATTCATTAATTGTGTGATCGTGACATCACACCCACAATAAATAAACCATGAAACTGATAGAAATAAAATAAATGGTATGATCATGATCTTTTTCTATTGGTTAGTTTATTTAATAGTTGATAAACTAACCCAAGACCTAGGGGAGAAACACCTTGAACCTTGTGAGTTCGTGTTTACAGCTTTCCACCTATCCACCTTTGTATCTCCTTGGATTGGTTTCACCTTGGCTTCTGACTTGAGCCACCTCTACTAGCTTGGGAGCTCCATCCATTACATATGCATTTATCTCACACGCAGGTGAGGGGTAAAAAGGGGTTTTTACATAAAAGAATACTTGGGCACACAGGCCCTACTTATTAACGAGGAGATGGCTCGCAGGCCAACAAATTTAATTTAAATAAATAAATTAAAAGAAACCATTCACATAAAAAGGTCTCGGTCTATATCATAATCATCCATACATGCAACGATATTTACGCATAAATAAAACTAGAATTCAATTCTTTAATCATTCTTATTTAAGATAAATCACGCTCGAATTAATTAATTATCTTTAATTAATCAATCCTTTTATCTTAAACCCTTTTTATGAATTTCCTTGAGATTCTCATCAATCATAATTTTAAATAAATAAATTCATTTAAAATTATCCTTGTACGTAACTTGTACCTTGGAGGCAACCCGGTGAATTCTCGTTCATTGAGTAATTTGAACGAGTACATGGCATGTAGTTCCGACTACACGACGTGTACTTTTGTTCACCGTCCATCTGAAGTACACGCCTAGGTATATGGCATGTTAATGTACTTCGTAAATTTTCGTAGTACATGGCATGTTCAGTGGGACACATGCCGTGTAGTTTCCGCGTTACACGGTTTCCAGCCGGGCAAACCGTGTACGGGGTACATGGTCCAACCCTAACCCGAAGGGACTACACACCGTATTCATTGGACCACACGGCATGTAGTCTGAAAACTGTGTGCCACTTGTTCTTGGTCAACACATGGTGCCATTAATGACTTAGATAGGATCCAATACACGGCCTGATTTGGCGGATCAGTCTGATGCATGAATCTAGACTACACGGCATGTACTTCCAAATACACACTGTGTATTCAGGTGTTGTATGGCCAGAAACATTTGGCTACTCCAAATGAGTTCCTCTATTTTATTTTAATCAAAATAAAAATAAAAATTCATTTCTGTGAGGTGAACGATAAATGATGGAGGAGGAACAGATCTCGAGATTCATATTTCCAGAATGATTAAACTTGAATTGAAAACAACTAAATTATTAAATTTGTAAAACATCAACGAAAAACTAAATAATTATAATCAACGATATTACCCCTCTGATACCACTTGTAGGTTCTGGGCGCAGCGGAAGCGCATTCGTGGGTTTTCCCAACTTTAATTTTAGCATTAAACAACGTTTAAATCGAGATCTGTCACGATATAAAACTCTGGATCATCAGAATAGAATGAAGAACAAAAAACAAAAGAGGGAATCCTGGAACCATAGATATAGGATCATCATATGTTGGTTATAATTAATTTAATTAATTCACAAGAATTACCTTGGTGGGATTGCTTCTTTGTTGATGTGTCCGGTCATGATTTGGTGATCCGTCATTGTAGAATCAAAGTGTAGGATTCCTCTAGCGGTGATCCACACACATGCCACATATCTCCAGACGTCGCCGAAGGGATCTCTAGGTGCTAGCGCGGAAGAACCTTCGCTTGCGATGTCCGCCTTCTATCACCTTGATCTCTCGGTCTTGAGAGCGTTCTTGGAGGAAGGAGTTCTTTCGGGCTTGAAAGAATTATTCAGAATTGTTGTGCACAATAATTCTCTTGTGTAAAAGTGTTGGGGTTTTGAGGATATTTATAATCAGGTTTGAGGTTGTAGAGTTATGATAATAAATAAACATGTTACGTGTTTTATTTATTTCATTAACTCTTATTGAAAACCCCCATGTCAAATTATTAATTCCTTGACATGTGCCCATGCTGATTATAATAAATATCATTTAATAAAACAATATTATATCCTCAAAATCCCAACTGGAAAACTACACGGCGTGTAATCATTAATACACGTCTTATACTTGTTTTCCATAAAACTACACGATGTGTATATTTAATATACATGGTGTGTACTTTTATTTTCCTTTATTTATTCCACCACATTTATTAGACCTTAAGTAATGGCTATTTATTTCTTAAATAAATGTAACTGCATTACTCACTAATAAACATATTATTTCACCCACAATATATTCTCTCGAATAACTAGTGTTAAAATAAATGTGATCAGTTATCCTTAAATAAATATTAAACCACAGTCGGGAATAATCTTTATTTAACTTGTTAAATTAATATTTAACTGAGATACATGGACACACTTAGTGTGTGACCCTCTAGGCCTCTTTCTCAGTGGCATTAGGCGGAGCGTGCCTAAAGTCCAAGGTTAGCATCTAGAAACACACCAAGGCACCCATAGAGAAAGAAGTTAATGTCGTAATGATGTGTCACCTTATACGAATGCTTACCGTGTAATATAATCTCTTTGTCTCGATATCTCTAATCAAGCGGGTTGCATGCTAGTGCCATCAACCCATGTGCTCGATTATTCTTTCTTTGACTTCCCGGAATTGAACTCACCCATACCTTACCATGGCCATGGATTTATTTTGGCTATATCAATTCCATAAAAGGGCCTAAGAAATCTACTTTTGTTTATGGAATAGAAGGGACAAATACTTTCTCACATTATCTATTAATGCATTATTACTCGTGACGCACCCAACGTATCCTACCTCACTGAGAATAGTGTGTCATCATAGTTTTTTTCAATACATCTAAGTGCGTGATTTGTAATACCCATTAATAATAATCTTAAATTTTAAGAACCAATACACATGTCCGTAGATAGAAACATCCAATGACACAATGAAATGTGGATTTTCTACTAGCGGGACTCGTTCTCATAATATCCTTCTGGATATTACTAAGGGCGCGCACCATGATAAGGTGCCTCAAAGTTTTATGAGTCATCACCCCTAATGGCCTATATTATTTGTGCCCCTCAAATAATATCATTCGACCATAGAACATATATTCAAGAATAGTGTTATGGCACTTCTGGGTTCTCATCATAGTAGGGATCCACTATGACCCTTTAATGAAACAGCTGTCCTTAGGACATTATCACATGCATTGTCACGCAGAAGAACAATCAATACGTGATAATGATTTTATTAATGAATAAATTACAAAGTAGTTGGTTCTAGGCCACCAACTCCAACAATAAGGACGGGTGAATCTCTTATAAACTAATAATGGGTGAGTCTATTATAGCTCTTCAATGTATTAGGTAAAGGGATGGAGTTAGATGATAGGTTTCTTCTAATATATTATGGGAATATACTAAAATATTTATTCCAATTGTAACCGTGATGGAAATTTTATTAGTAATCATGATAGTTATTTTATGTGTATCTATTCTATGTGTAACCGTGAAGTTTATGCTATTTTTAAGGGTGATATGAAAATAATTCCCCAAGTTACCATAATGATTTATTTATGTTTTCTATTATTTTTATAGGAATATCATGATTTTATAAGGTAATAATATGATATTATGTTTAAAGGAAATTATTTTTTTCTTTTTTGAAGGGTGAAAAGTATAACTTTATAAAAATGTTTTTCTGAGTTTTTCATAACTGTAAGAAACCTTAATGAGTTTTATTTTAACTTTAATATTTCTTATGAAATGTTTTATGAAAATATTTAAGCCTAGAAGTTAATTTTTGGGTAATAAAATGTTTATTTTGAACCCAAAATTTATTTTGAAAAGGGTGAATTTTTATAAGTATTCCTAAACTGACAGATTCTTTATTTCATTTTATATCCCTTACTGAGATTTTTATGCTCAACCCATATTTTTTAAAATGTTTTTAAAAGGGTTTAAGGATGATTAAGGTAAAATGATAGGTCAAGTTTAAATTCATGAATATGTGTTGTTAAAAGAAGTCATGTTTTATTTTATAATTTTAATATTATGGGAAAAATGGATAATGAGTAAAAGTGTCCACTTTGTTATATATGGGATTGTTACATAAGAATTATGACCTAATTATCTATAACTCTAAACCTAAAATATCGTTGGGAGTAAAATAAAATTAATTCTACTATAAATACACTAGATTATGTGATGTTTAAGGTTAGGTCCTTACAGTATCATTCACCATCATGCACTCATTCTTCAAATATTCATAGAGGTGGTGATGAAAGAATATTAATTCTTGGGCGTGGTTTTGAGTAGAAGTGTGATTTCCAAATTTAATCATCTTTATAAGGCCTTGTTCATCAATATGTATCTCAACATCCAAAATCCACGGCATGTAGTTATTTATAGAAATATCAAGAGGGAGAAAATTGAGATTTACAATATTCTCCATGGAAAAAAATTCTTACCGATTTGACTCTAACCATTTAGCTCTGGTAGAATAGTCATATTGATAACATGTTGTGAAACTGATCGGGCATTGATTAAAACAATGAATATTTTTATAATTAGTATGACATAGAAGGTGAAGTGATGGTGAATTTAAAGCATCGATGAATATTCAAAATGAAAATTGTGAGAGTAATTCAATGATAAGAGAATAAATCAAATCAAATAAAAGAAAGAAAAAAATGTATATCATCAAGAGGGTTATAATCCCATTATATTATTCACACATATTTATAGGATGAAATTACAAATGTGATGAAACCCATTAATGTTAGTCATTATTACAGGTTTGGGAAATGAAGTGCCCCCATAAATATAGACATTATGACATCCATGAATGATAATCCATAACACACACACACACACATATATATATATATATATCAATAGAAATATATTTTTATATTAAAATATGATTTTTAATAAAATGTTTTTTTATTTTATCGGTAATAAGAAAATCATTAATAAAGACCACACTTTATCAGTGCTTTTAGCTAGCACTAATAAAAGTGTAGCACTAAATTTATGTGATTCTATAGTAGTGCCCTTATAAATGCTCTATATTTTTTTCTTATATATTTTATAATTTATTTATTTATCTATATATATTTACAAATATTTTTTATCCATATATATATATATATATATATATATATATATATATATATATTTGTATAATTATTTTTAAATATATTTATAAAATGTATGTTTGTGTGTGTGTTTGTTTATATTTATATGTGTGTGTGTGTGTGTGCTATATTTATTTATATTTATTTAAATATCCTCCCAATTCATTTTTATTGATTTTTGATAACCCTCCTTTCAAGGGATGAGGGGGAACCCTTACAAGGCCCGTAGGCTCAGAGATTACAAGGTTTGTAGGCTTATGAGATTACATGACCCGAAGGTCTTAGGGAATTCAACCAGACTATCTATAAGGAATTGCCCCTCCCCAGCATCTGTGTCATGATAGTAGATCTCCATCTTTGCATGGTCATCTAGCTAGGCTTCCTGTGCAAGCACAGGCTGGTCCTGATGGCATAGCCATACCCTCTCATTCTGACAAATAAATTTGCCTTTGCTCTGGTAAGTGCACATGCTCTGAATCCTCTTCTGGGGCTGCTCCTTTTTTGTAGTGTGTCTGGGGTAACTGCAAGTGGCCTGAAGGCCTTGAGGTGGCCCGAAATCCCTACTGACCCGAAGGCCTAGGTGGCCCAAAAGCCTTAAGGACTCTAAGCCCAAACCGGTGGACCAAGGTGAATAGTTACAATTGTTACAGTACCAAATAGTACCTGCTACAGTGCCTGCTACAATACCCGTATAGTGTACAGTTCTGCTATAGTACTTGTACAGTGTACAGTTCTGCTACAGTACCTGCATAGTATATAGTACTGCTATAGTGCCTGCTACAGTACCTGCTACAGTACTGCTAATATATATATATATTGTTAATACAGACACACATATGGAAACATATTTATATAGAAACATTATATATACATTTATATAGGTTTATACATATTCATACATTCTTATATGTTAAATAAAATGGATAAATTTTAATTTTAAATAAATTGGATAATTATTTTTAGTTGATTGTGTTTTATATATTTAAAAATATATTTTTTATTTGAATATGTTCAAATATTTATTTACACAATTAAATTTTATGTAAATATACACAAATATGTATATATATATGTATATATTTAATTATAAATAAAACTCAAATATAAAAATTATAAAATTTGAACACAATAATATCAATATGAATGTAATATTGGGGAATAAATTCATTATCCACCAAAAAATACAAGTATACACTCTTAAAGGAAGCTAAAATTCCATTAAATGTTCAACAAATAGTGTATCCCAACTAAAAACATAGTTTTGGAAGCCCATTGGGCCTTTTTTACTAATAAAAATAGATATCTGGGACCCCCAAGTATAAATGTCATATATATCTTTACAAACTTTGATTTGACATCTTTTGAACCCTAAAAAGACACCCATATCAAAATTTATAGTCATAAAAAAATAATTAATTAATATTAATTTTTAGTTATTTTATCAACCATTTTTCCTTAAATATATTACATATTAAATGTAAATACATATTTATTATTATATAAATCATATTTAAGAAAATATTATTTATATATATATATCAATATAAATTTATATTTTTTTTTATTAAAATATGTTTTTTAATAATTTTTTTTATCAGCGCTAAGAAAAGAGATGATAATGGTTGCCCTAATTAAAAAAAAGAAAAGATAAAAGTAATCCATTATTAAAACAAATTTATAATTCTGATAAAGAATAAAAAATAATTTTAGATTATTTCCTATGTCAAAAATGAAACATCGAGCAGACCAAGGGTCATCGCACATCATCAGCTTCACATAACCACTTCAAGCCACCAGCTTCACAAAACCACCATTAACTTGTAAATTTAGTTCTGACATGACCCGAAGGGCATTCCCGATCTGTACGGGTAGACAACTAGCACGTGGGCATTGAAAGAAACAAAAGTAAATGATTTCACCATGAGAATAAATCATTAAGAAAAAATTTCAGATATAAAACAATAAACAGTTTGTATGTTAAACACTCCTCAAGAGAAAGGTACCATAAGTAGATAGAAATATATCCCAAAAATGGTATGTCAGCTTATGATAATCCTTGCCTTTATTACACATTAATTCATGATTTATTACATAAAAGTACACATAATAAAACCTAGAAGGTCAAGAAGTCTAGTGTATTTAGGTAATTAGGTACATTACATAATAACTTAAAATAGGGGTACATCGCCATTTTTGAAAACTTCCTTAACATGCTCGTAAAATTACATCAAACTTAAAACCGCATGGGATAACCTGGGGACATACATCAAAAATGGGTGAGCTATAAATCCTAGTAAGGTAATAAACATGACATAACATAAATAAAGTATTAAATATTATACAATAGGAATTTTAATGGGACATAAAATTAGTGACAATCATGAACATGGAAAAATAAGCGTGATATAGCAAGATAACATAAACGGAAACATGGGAAAGTGTCAACAACTTTAAACCTGACATCATAAACATAGGTCAAGGATAACTGCCAAGAAATTATAACATGGTGTAAAAAATCATTTTATGGATTATTTTCACTCCCTATTCTCTTAAATGACATATCATTAGACTAAAACATTACCCAATTCATTAGATCACTGTATACTTTTGGCCGCACCCATCGCTTTCATATCATATACATACAAAAGTGTGCCACACAGATCATTCAACATAAAAACATTTGTTATCATATTTAATTACAAGATCATATAGTGTGGAATACATACATGGAATTCCACAATAAAATGTGTATAGGTATGTCTAGGTGAATACTCTTGAGTGGAAATAGCGATGGTATTCTCAATACAACGGTTTGGCATAGTAAAATTGCAGTGAAATTTTAGCAACATAACGGCAGTACTTAAAGATTCATAAAATGGTTTAATGAGAGATAAATGGGGTTTATCATCATTCGTATATAAAATTTAAATTAATAGTGATGTGGAAAATAATATCCCAACATTAGGAATTGGAAATTAAAGGCATAAAATGAAGAAGATGCTTCAATAAAGAGGTTAAGGAAAGGATCCCTTACCTTGAGAGGGTGTTTCCAAAAGCTTTGGAGGAGCTACTTGACAGATTAGGGAACATTGGGATGTCACTATAGATTGGTTTGAAGAGTAAGGATGTTCTAAAATGTTTTTTAGTGAAGATGTATGGTATATTGTGTGGGTTTATATAGGAAAAGATAAGGGGTTCTTTATTATTTCTCAAACTTAGGTTTTCAACTCTATATAATAAATTAATCAAAGCCACAAACATTATAATGGGTTTTTAAAAAAATTAACAAATAGGAGTTTTTTTATTTATTTTATGAGTAAAATTTTATAAATCATTAAAATATTACCATTAGTGATGTGGAAGTGAGTCATGTTCAAAAATAAATGATTCAAAACCTTAAAATATAGTATAGGTTTTGGGGGATTCATAAAGGCTTTATAAAATTAATAAAATAACCAAAAAATTAAATTATTTTAAATGGGGAACGTATATTTGTTCATGGATACCATTTATAGCATTTATTACATCACTTTTGGGTCATTATTATGTCATAATATACACTGTATAATTATACCGTATTTAATTTTTACCCAAAAATTTGACTATCTCGTAAAATTATGAAAAAATAATTATTGGATAACATAAAAATAATAATTCCAAAAATAATATTTATTTTATCAAAATAATTTCTGAATATTCAAATTTTTACTTTTAAAACAATAATTGACATTTATTAAGAAATGCTAGGTTTTTTTTACGATAAAAATTTTTGAACCCTTATAAAATTTATTTTTTGACTTTTAAAATTATATTAAAAACTATAATTAATAAATATTATTTGAGAATAATATTTTATCCAAATATAATTTATTTCAAAATTTTATTAATTCATCAAAATGAATGCCTTAATTGAAATTACATTTTATCCAAAAATACAATTTGTGTTTTGTCAAATTAAAATCAAAATCATTTATAAATTAATACTAATAAGAAGTAAATATAACCATTATTCTATTAAAAATTAAATATACATATTTATATTATTATGGTATTTATTCATATCCCTTTTTTACGCCAAAAACACACTATGGGTAAGGTTTGTAATGGTGATACTTTCATGGGGTGGTCCGGCATACATGGTTTGGGCTATGATCTTGATGAGCTTAAAATTATTGTAGTGAACTAACCCTAGATATACTGGAGCCGGTGTATGATACTATTAAATTAGCATGATTACAAGGAATTAAATCTTCAAGGACAAATTAGTTTAGTAATCTTGGTAAACCATATACATTCATGAGAAAAGAATACACTAATTACAACATAATTTTTTCCTTCTTTCTAAATAAATAACATTGAGAATAAATCTAATCAATCTAGTAAATCCATAAATATCTTTTATAGTATGATTCTTGGATTATTGGGGAAATAAAAATAATAAGGGTGAGCTCAAATGCTCAGTAATGTAAAAATATAGTGGAATAAATAATGAATCAATGAGAATAGTTAATATGAAAAGGTAAATAAGTGAACACACATTCCATGTAATCAAAAAACTAAATAGAAGTGTGTAAAAAACATGGAAAGGTAATAAATGGAAACACATTCCATCTGAATAAATTGATAAGGAAAAATAAATATAGAAAGTTAAGAAAACATATTCACATTCCATTTAATCAATGAACTAAAAATAAAATGTATCCATAGATATGTCGGTGCAAAATCTCATGGATAAATAATAACTAAAACTAAATGAGGGAAATTCTTAATTATTGGACTCTATTTTTCCTAGGTACATGGTACCTTTACCATCAATACCTTTCACAAGATGGTTTACAACATATTGATAAAAAACCCATATAAGGTGGCTATCCAAATGACTCATCTCATGAGACTACTAATGCATTGAGGGGTTATCTATAATCAGGCCCCACCCATGTCATACTAGTCTAAAACATTCCTCATATATCGAATAATTGATTTACAATGTGACTTATCAAATATCCATTTGGAGTAAGAGATACAGATTTATCAATATTTATCCAAATAATTAAATAACATTCAAAGTGAAAACCATATAAAAAATGATATATGATTTAGATAGTGAACATATCCATGATAAATGATATGATAAAATAGGGTAAATTCAATGTTCAATGATCATAGGAAATTGAAAATTTCAAGGGGATAAAATGAATCAATGAATGGAATGTGAATACTATCCTTGGATAAATCAATCATAAACCATCCAGAGGAATATTAATTATGGTTTCATTAAAACACACCTCAAGTGTAGTAAAATAAAGGTTTTTTTGTTACTGATGAATATAAATACTATAAAAATATCTTTTAAAAACATTCTTGAGGAAAATATCATTTTATTTTGAAAAACCTTTTGAAAAACCTTTTTATTTAAAATAAAATATAAAAACATTTTCTTTTAAATTTAACCTTTTAAACATACAAAGGAAGTTTCTAATGAATAATGGTGGGTAAATCTGTACATGTCGTACAAGGTAAAAAGAACATTCCTTATGTACGGTAAAAGGTTAGAAAAATGACTTGTTTAGAAAGTGACAAGAATATTCCATTTAAAACATTGGTAAAATATAAAAAGGGTAAAAATTTATTTTCAAATCATTTTAAAAATATTTTTGAGATTTTTTTAATAAAACATGGTTTTTAGAGGAAAATAATTTCTCTGACTAAAGAGAAAAATAAAGTCAAGTTTTCTTAAAAACATTTTCTAAAACACATTGAGTACCAAAGAGTGAAAAATGGAAATAATACTTGAAAAGGTAATGAATAACTAGAGGAAAGTAAATTAAAGGTTATATTGAACAATGGTCATATAATATCCTCAAATGGAAATACCATTTAAAATCAAAAATAATAATCTTGAGGAAAATAATCTTTAAACATTCCAAAGTGTCCCATACCACTTTGAATCATTTTAAATCATAATCCTCATGAAGGAATAAAATTAAATGAAAGTTATAATATCATGAGATTAAGGATATTCATAATATATCCTATAAAATTTTTGTATATACACCATATAAAATAAACTAGGTGCATAATAACAAATAAGTCTCAATGGAATGTAAATTGAGAAGAAATCTCTTACCTTGCATCTGATTTGTCTCGTGCATTTTTATATTCCAGAATAAAAAAAATATTTCAATTATTTACTTGATTGAGAACCTTTTTTATGTTTATAATTATTTTTATTTCACTTTTTACTATATTTTATACAACTACTTAAATAATTATTTTTACGTTGGGTGTTTGGACCAAATTCGATTCATGTGTCAAAAACAAATTTGGTTGGTCAACTATGGTCAAAGGGGTCATTATATAACATCTCCATAATAATAATCATGAAATAATTATCCTATTTATACATTAATAATACTTTTAAATCCAATAATTAAATATGGTTATAAAAAATGAATCAACATTACAATCATGGAGGCGGTAGGTCGCACATGTGCGTGAGTAACATTCCCATTTTTCAATGATAGTTATGGAAAGAAGGTAATTAATAATATATCTTTAAAGAATTATAATTATATTATAAATACCATATTATTATTCATATATAATTATATATATAATTATTTTGTTGTGAAAGGAATCACATCGTGTCGAATATGCGGTAATCCACACATCCACGAACGACGTTATCACTTTGTGTGTGAAAGAGTAATAAAGAAAATGATATATATTATATTTAAAGAAATTTAATTATGTCATGAATATAATACATAGGTCTTTTATTTCAAATATTTTTAATTAAAACATTCCTTTATATGATCCATGTATAGAGTGAATGAATCACATCGCTTTGAGGGGGCGGTAGTCCACACTTCCACAAATGATGTTATCGTATTTACACAAAATAGAAAGTATATGGGTATGTGTTGGAAAATAATTAAATGAGATTAAAGAAATATTAAATATAATATATAACATATATAAATATATTTTCCATCATAATGGCCACCATGAGAGTGGTAAAGGAAAAATTAACAATCATCATTTCGTGAGGTGGTAGTTCATCGTACACGTAAACAGTATGTTCATTAGCCATTAGATGGAAGTGTGTGTGAGTATAGATATAAACATTAATAAAAAGAATAAAATTATATTTAGGATAATTTTTTATCATATAATCATGATTTATAAATAATTTAAGAGTTGGAGGAGTAAATGAAAGAAAAGATATCATTGGAAAATGTTACCTTAAAATCAGGTAACTCCTTTTGGTTTATTCCAAAGGGATTTCTTGGAAGGATTTATGAAAAAATTTAGGATTCAATGTATAGGGGATGGATTTTTTTAATCTATTTGGGTAGATCCTGGTTGAACCTATGTGTTCTGAGAGGTGTGAGTAATGGGGAGAAGTGGTAGCCTTTTATATTGGAGGAGGAGTGGCACTCTTATAATATTTTGAAAAAGGAATTCTTCCCACGTTTTTCATATTGAAAGTGGCTCTAATAATTGTAAAATTTAGATACAAGAGATTAGAGGGTATAAATATTTCCATAAAATATCTCTTTTTAAAGTTTATAAGTCTTTTTGGGCCTTAAGGTTAAGGTTTGGTCCCTTATTAATCTTAATTTAACCTTAATCATTGTAATTAATTTCAATCACTTTCACAAATATTTTTGTTTAAAAAAAAATTTATCTTATTAGAAATTATAAATTATTATTATCCAAACTTTTGAATCCATTTTTTCAAATTTTTATCATATAATTGGCATAAATTTATTTAAATTTAATCCTGTGGATGGGACAACAATACGGGTTTTTAAAGTAAAAATGTTCGAAAGACTTCTATGTTTTTATAGTCAATTTCAAAGTGAAATTTATTAAAATGACCTAAATTGGATTAATTGATAAAAATATGATCTAATTAAACTTTAAATCAATTTAAAATGTTCTTTAACCTTATAAATAAATTATATGAAAAGGCAATTTTGAACAAATAATTAGTATTTTTAACTATTCATTAAAAATTGATTTGTTTCTGAAAAATATCAAAAATTCACCCAAAAATAATTTTTCTATTTAGATTTAAAATATTAAGTTTATTTTTTCATATTAAATTAATTAAATTTTCATAATTCATATTTAAAATGGGTTCTCTATTAAAAGGCGGTAAAATTACCTTTATAAAAATATAGGTTTTTATGTGTGAAATTGGGTTTGTTATTATATTATGCCTATAAAACCTAATGGATGAATATAAATAATATTTTATTGAATATATAACATATATATATCATTAAAATAATTCACTAATTATAATTAATTATTTTATTAAGACAAAACTCCTTTAGAAGCATAATAATAATAATATTTCTTTTTATATCCAATTGGTTCTTATTTTCATTTCTCATTAATTGGTAACCAATGAATTAATTTTATATTTATATAAACCATAAATTTTAATAAGTAATTTAATAATATTCATATCCTCTAACATAATGACTATGTTATATCATATTATATTAAATAATAATATTTCCATAATACATTGTTATTTGGTGAAACTCAGTCTTGCGTGTAACGCAAGCTATCGAGGAAGGTCACGCTTGCATGTAACACAAGCTAGCTTGGTGTTTAATTCATTAAAAGCTATAGAATATATTATATTTATTTAATATTTTAATGTATTATGTTAATATATTACATTTTTACACTTGGTGTTGCGTTTCATAAACACTATCGAATACAAAGTTGTACTTTAGATTTTTGCGGTGTTACACTTCTCATATAAATAGTTTCACTCGTGCTTTAATTGTTGGATCTAATCTTAATATTGATCAATGGAAAATCCTAGAGATTCTATATCCCTAATAAGATCGGATAAATGGTCTTCATAGGGCATGATCCTACAGGTCATGGCCATCACTTCTTTTGTGTCTGGCAATTGGATTTGTCAAAACCCTATATTTATACTAATAATATGATCATATTTCAATGGATATATTATCAATGCTTATAATTCTTAATATAATTTTAAATTTAATAGGATATAATAAAACCAAATAAGTTCATGTGTTTTCTATAACCATAATACATAATAGGGAATTTAATACAATCAAAAATGGAATTTTATTTATAAAGGTTTGGGTCGTTATAATCGTCCCCCTTCAAAAATTTCACCCTATAAATTTTCATTTAACATACTAAAATAGATGTGGGTAATTATATTTTATCACCCCCCCCCCCACCTGGTTCCCATTTCACTTCTTCAAACTTTTGGTTCCTCTATATCACCTTGATCAGGTGCATTGTCTTATTTCGTAGAACTTTTTCTCTACGATATACGATCTTCACTGGCTACTCTTCATATAGAATATCATTCTATAATGGTACCACCTATGGATTTAGTAAATATAAGGGGACTGGAATTTACTTCCTCAAGAGTGGTACATGGAACACATCATGTACTTGAGATAGGTTAGGTGGGAGTTCTAGTCAATAGGTTACCACTCTGAGGCGATCAAGGATATCAAAGGGATCAATGTATCATGGACCAATATTTCCCTTCTTCCCAAATCTAATGGATTTATTATATAGAGACATGTGAAGGAATACTCTATCTATAACCTCAAACTCTATGACTCATCAATGATTGTCAGCATAGTTATTTTGTTAACTTTGAGTAGTCCTGATGTGATGTTTAATGGTCTTGAACTTTTCCACAATTTCCTCAATCATTTTAGGACCCATGAGTTTGTGTTCACCAAATTCTTCCTAGCATGTAGGTGCTCTACATCTATTCCCATAAAGTGATTTATATGGATTCATTTGGATTCTTTATTGGAAATTATTATTTTATGATAACTCAACCAAAGGAAGATTTTGATCACATCCTCCTTTGATGTCAATTGAGCATGCTCTCAAAATTTCCTTGAGTGTATGGATAATCCACTCAGATTGAACATCATATTGAGGGTGATAATCCATATTGAAGTTCAACTTAGTATTTAGAGCATGTTGGAGACTCTTCCATGACTTAGAGGTAAATCTTGGATCTCAATCATATAAAATTGATAATGGTGTTCCATCCAGCCTCATCACTTCTCTAATGTATATCCTTACAAGTTGATCGAGTGAGAAATATTATTAGATTATAATTAAGTGAGAAGTATTTGTAAGATGGTCCACCACAACCCATATATCATTGTTTCCTCTTGATTTCTTTATAAGACTAATGAAAATTTTCATAGCTATGTTTTCCAATTTCTACGTAGGTATGGATAATGGTTGCATAATACACTTGGATTTTTTCCTTTCAGCCTTCACTTTCTAACATACAAGACACCTATATGTATATTATGCAATATTTTGAATTATATTTTCCCACCAATAGTCCTCTCAGAGATCTCGATACATCTTTGATCTCCCTATATGGATGGAGAAGGTTGAGCTATGTGCATCATCTAAGATCTCCTTATTTAACTTAGGATTTGATAGTACACATAGTCATGACCCAAATCTTACAACTCCTTCTTCATTTATTTTTAACTCTAAGGATTTCCCTTTTCTTATAGCTTCCACATTATTATGAATTACTACATCACCTCTTTGGGAATTTTTTATCTTCTTCATAAGGGATAGTTGAGTAGTCATTTGTGAAAATATTGATGATGTTCCTTACTTTATTATTCCCATGTCTATCCTTTTCAAGTCTAGAAAGATTGAATCCTTCTCAATTCTCATCAATTATTTTCAGATCATTTCTACTTAAATAATTTTCCTCTTTATTTTATTTCCCAGGATGGTAGTGGATTAAACAGTAATATTTCTTTATCAGCTCTAACTATATTCATTGGCACATATTCATCTCTTTCAGTGTGAATATATATTTGAGACTCTTATGATCAGTATATATTTCACACTTATCCCTAAAGATATAATGCCACCATATTTTTAACATGAATATTACTACATCCAACATGAAATCATGAATTTAGTAGTTCTATTCATGAAATTTCAATTTCCTTGAGGCATAGTCTATCACTTTTTCATTTTTCATTATTTCATAGCCCAAGCCCTTATTAGAAGAATCATTGTATACCATGAAGAGTTCCCCACTCATGGGTAGCGTAAGTACATGTGCAATAAAAAGTCTCTTTTTCAACTCATTGAAGCTTTCTTCACATTTATTACTCCAAAAAAACTTGAATCCCTTCTCAGTTATCTTGGTTAGAGGGTTTGACAATCATTAGAAATTTCTCAAAAATCGACAATAATACTCATCCAGTCAAAGGAAACTAAAAATATCTTTCACATATTTTTTCCTCAAACATCCTTAAATTTCCTCTATCTTTGAAGGTTCTATATATATCCCATTAATCTTGATCATATTCCCCAATAATGAGACTTCATTCAATTAAAACTCACATTTGTTGTACTTTTCATAAATATTCTCCTTTCATAAGTTATTTATCATAGTTCTCAGATGCTCCTCATGCTCCTCGTTTATTTTGGAGTATATTATATTATCATCTATAAATACTACCATAAATTTGTAGAGATAATATCTAAAGACTCTATTAATCAAGTCCATGAATATTTTTGGAGCTTTAGTGAGTTTGAATGGTCTTAATATGAACTCATAGTTCCCATACCTTGTACAAAAAATCATCTTATGGATTTCCTCCTTCTTCACCCTTAATTGATAATACCCTGACCAAAGATATTCCTTAGAGAATTATTTATCTTCACATAGCTAATAAAACAAGTCATCAATCTATGGTAGAGGATACTTGTTCTTTATCATGATCTTGTTGATCTCATGATAATCAATGCAAAGGTGCATTGACCCATCCTTCTTTTTAATGAATATGGTTGGTGCACCCCACGGTGAAGCACTTAAGAATATAAAAGCTTTATCTAGATTATCTTATAGTTATTTCTTTAAATCCTCAAGTTCCAAAAATATATTATATATTGATTATTGTATATTGTAAAATCTCCAAGTATAATCTCTATTGAAAATTCAACCTCTCGGCTAGAGGGGAGATCAGGAAATTCTTCAAGAAACACTTCGTCATATTCCCTCATAATGGGAATGTAATCAAGGATGATATTTTCCTTAGAATAAATCATTTAATATAGATATACTTTCTTGTAGGGAAATATTATCCATTCTTGAGATGTTAGTACTAAAGAAGATACATCATCCTCCTTACACTTGTACAAAATCGGAAGACAATTCACGATATATTGAGTGATTTCATTCTCATGGAAATTTATATTGGATATATATAAGGAAAGTAAATCTATGCCTAGAATTGCATCAAATTCCACTAAAGGGTGTATCACAAGGTTCACTAGAAATTTCATCACAAAAAATTTGACGGGGAAGGAGTTATATACTTAGGATACAAAACTTTCCCCATTTTTCATTTTCACCAACAGTTCTACTTACATGGTTTGTGGTGGTGTTTTAATAGTTCTACTAAAATTGCATGATATGAAGGAATGTGTAAAACCAAAATCAAAAAGTATGTTCACTATTATTGAATTAATAACTAGCATGCCTATTAGCACTTCATTTTTGGGATCCACCTCAACATTTGTAATGGAATAAGCTCGCCTTTTCTACCTTGGTGGTTGTTAGTGTTAATTTTCTTTGACCACCCTTGTCTTAGTGCATTGGTTTGAAAAGTGACCTTATTGCTTATAGTTGAAAAATTATACAAAAGGATGAGGTTTTACTGTAGCATTACTCTCTTCCATTACATTGGTGGGTTTCTCCCATCAGCAATTGCTATCTAGGTTCCCTTCCTTCCTGTACCTAAATAATTTCCTCCACCCGTTTGGAAAATTTTAGGGGTGCTTCTTTCCATGATTTTGACAAGTCGGATGTTGAAATTTCTTAACACCATTAGATTTCTCCATTTCACCATTAGAATTAAACTCTACTTTCTAGGTCTTATCCTCGTGATACCCTTGAGATTCACTGGTCTTCATTTTGACTTTGAGGGAACATCAGATAATTTCCTCATATCTTTCAAATTCTCATATCGCCAAGGATTTTTGTAGGCTCAGTTTTATCCCACCAAATAATCTTACAACTTTGAATTCAGGGGTAATGAAAAATTCATATGTGTATTGTGCAAGTCTTGTGAAGTTTTCCTCATACAGCCCGATGGATTCATAATATTTTTTCTTGAGGGTAAGAAAATCCCTTTCCATTTTAAGTTGGGTAGTGTGATTAAAATATTTTTCAAATAAACATTTTCCAGAATTCCTTCCATGCCATCACTTAGATCTCTTCCTAAAGCTTCATATTTTTTATCAATGTCCGCCACTAATCATATTCTCCCTCCATAATATATAAATCCATTATAACCTTTTATTATTAAGATCATTAAAGGATAGAGAAGATATTCTCAATGGATTTGATCCATTATTCTATAATTAAGGGATCAGATGATCCATTAAAAGTAAAAGGCCTTTGTTACATAAAAGTCTCAATTGCAGCTTGTTATTTCTTAGGGGGATTTGGGCGTTCTTCTTGATCTAAGTTTCTATTTAAAACTTGATTCAACTGAGATAGTATCATCAAAAAATTCATGATTCTTACTCCCATTAGGTTGGGCATCTCTTCTTGGCAGTCATCACATTTCCCTTCACATTGGTTGTTCACTCAGTTCCTCTCATTTTTATCTATTGGATAGAATAAAGGGAAAATTATATTTGATTAATTTTAAACTATTAAACACATAATATGGAATTCAATAACATTAAAGGGGTAATTTATAAATGATATGTATTTCCTTAACTTGTGAATTTATATGCTTCAATATATGTTACCCATGATATATTTCCTAACATAAACTCTTATGGGAATATTCATTACCTTAATAATGGTTCATAATGTTATTATGAATTTACCAAAGCATATCCCCTAGAAGTTTCAAATCATCTATGTAACAAGGTTCATTTTCATGCACCAGTTCCTAATCTATTCTAGCTCAATGTGGTGTTTTTGGGTGTTACCCCTAAGTACATTTGTGCGAGATCCACATCCACTTGTAGTATCTAGACATAGATTTATTTTCTTGGAAACCACTTTATAATTTACCAAAGTTTGGGGATGTATTCTTGTGTTTAATTTTATTCCTAAATCTTTCTCTAATGTTTTCTAATCTTAATCCCAAAAATAACTAAAATTTTACTGATACCAACTAGGACCGCTCTAGAAAATCTTATTGCCCAAAAAAAATTTAAAATTTTCCCTTTAAATTTGTATGTTTAAAGGATTAGACCGAAGAGAACTAGATCAGAGTACACACTTTGTAGTCCTAAAATTATAAATCCATCAAACCCACATTACATGCAGACTTTAAAAAATAATTTTAGTTCACATGTGAACCAATTCATATGTTGGCTCGCATAGTATTAAAAATTAAAAAAACAAGATAAAAATATCTTTTTAAAACTACATTTGTATTTCTTGAAAACTACTAAAAAATAATTTCAAACAAGGCTTTAAATTGTATAACTTCTAACATGTGTTAAAAAATGAAAGGAAAAAATATATTATCTAAAACCAAATTCATTTTGGTTTTATTTTTATTTTAAAATTATATTATTTACATTTTCATTTCCTATTTTTTATAATTATATAATCTAATGTATTTTATAATAGATGGTTCAAACATAGTTGAACATAATATAAAAATTGTATGGATGATTAGGAAGATAAAATAATGTGTAAATCATAATTGATTATTCATAAAACTGATAAACCAATCAAGTAATGTGATCTTCAAAGTAATTAATCATAAAATAAAAAAAATATAAATGTGAAACTAATCAACAATCGACAAATTAAAAATTACAAATGAGACGGAAAAAACAACAATGAATCTACAGTTTTATATAATTTATAAAAATTAATTAGAAAAATTTAAAAAAATAAATAAAATAAAAATTATAATTAAAAAATTATTATAAAAAATACTAATTACCTATGGAAAAATTGAAAATTTCAATTGAGATGAGAAATTTATAGTTGAGACCGACAAGATGCCGACAAATCCGCAATTCAAATAATTTTTCAAAATTAAACAAAACAATTAATAAAAAATGATTATAAAAAACACTAATTACCTAGAGAAAAAACACAAATTTCAATTTAAATATCCAAATTTCAATTGAGATGATAAAAACACTGATAATTTGCAATTCACATAATTTCTGAAAATCAAACAAAATGATTAATATAAATTAAAAATAAAAATGATAATTAAAAATTGATCATAAAAAAAGATCTAATAACCTATGAACAACAAATATAAAATTGAAATTGAGACAAAAAAATTGAAAATAAGACGGATGTAATAGGGGTGAATTCGCAATTCATTCATACAATTCCTAAAAATTAAACAAAGAAATTAATAAAAAAATAAAAATGATGGAATAATTTTTTTTTAAAACCCATAAATACCTAGGTTGGATGATGTGGAGTTTGGTTGATAACTTTCAAATAATCTTGAACCTATTATTTTAGGACAAAAATAGAAGAAAAAATTAAATTATTTTAACTAACCACCAAAATTCATCGATTTGGATTGAAGAAACAGGATTTGCAGGAGTGCGGGTTGATTTGGATTAAAGAAATAGGATGCACTAGGAGTGAAGGTAGGGGAATCGGGCAAGACCATAGGAGATCGTAGATTCACAGGATCTAGGAGTGTGGGCGGGGGCATTAGGGTGAGACCATGGGAGATCACTGATTCGTAAGAACTAGGGAGAAGACGATTCGCTGGAGAGGCTACCCACCACCAGAAGCGTGCGAGAGAGAAATGGTAGAAGAGGATATTCAGGTTAGGGAGAGAGGGAGTGAGTTGTGTTGCCACACTATATGGTGTTTCCTAATCCATCGGTCTCATGGGTCTCACCTGTGGTCCAACCCTAATACTAACTATGACAACCCTTGTCTTTATTACACATTAATTAATAATTTATTACATAAAGGTACACATAATATAACCCATATTATTGATAATTATATTGTCTTTGGATAATTATGTACATTATATAACAACTTAAAATAGGGGATACATGACCATTTTTGAAAAATTCCTTAACATTCTCATATAATTCCATAATACTAAAAACTACATGGGATAACCTGGGGACATACATAAGAAAGGGGTGAGATATAAAGTCCAGTATGGGAATAAACATCAAATAACATGGATAAATTATTGAATTTTAGAAAATATGAATTTTAATGCGACATAAAATGGGTGATAATTAGTAACATGAACAAAGAGGCGTGATATGTCATGATAACATAAAGGCAACATGGGAAAGTGGCAACAACTTTAAACATGACATCATAAACATGGGTCAAGGATAACTTCCAAGACATCATAACATGGTATAAAAAGTCTCATTATGGATTAGGTTTACTTCTTAATCTCTTGAATGACATCTCATGAGACTAAAACATTACCCAATGAATTGAAGCGCTATATAATTCCAGGCACACTCATCGCTTTTATATCATGTTCATGGATAATTATGTCACATAGATCATTCAACAAAGAATAATTTTTCATTATATTTAATTCCATGATCAGGGTTTTTTGAATAAATATATGGAATTTCATAATCAGAGTAGTATAGTTATGTATAGGATAATACCCTTGAGTGTAAATAGCGATGGTATTCACAATACAAAGGTTTGGCATGGAAAAATCATAGTGAAATTTTGACAACATAACGGCAATACTTAAAGATTCATAAAATGGTTTAATGGGAGAGAAAGGGGGTATCTCATAATTTTTACATAAAATGGATAGTAATATGTATGTGTAAAATAATATCCTAACATTAGTAATTGTAAATAAAAGGAATAAAATTAATAAGATGCTTGAATAAATAGAAGTAGGAAAGGATCCCTTACATTGAGAGGGTGATTCCAAAAGCTTGGGAGGAGATTTTTTAGAGCTTGGGTCAACCTTAGGAGGACTATAGAGAGTGTATGGAAGAGTAAGGACATGATAATAGGTTTTTTATTGAATATTAATTGGATATTGGGTGGGTTTATATAGGAAAAGAAAGGGTAGTTCTTTATTATTTCTCAAACTTAGGTTTTGGACTCTATATAATAAAGTAATCAAAACCAAAAACATTCCCATGATTTTTTTCCAAAAGATTCTACCAAATAGAGGTGGTTTTATTTATTTTATAATTAAAAGGGATTAAATCATTAAAATATGACCCTTGGTGATGTGAAAGGAGTCATGTTCATAAAGAAATTATTTTAAAACCTTAAAATATAATATAGGTTTTTGGGAATTCATAAAGGCTTTATAAAATTAATAAAATAACCTAAAAATCACATTATTTTAAATGGGAGACATATATTTGGTCATGTATACTCTTTATAGAATTTATTATATCACTTTTGGGTTATTATTATGTCAAAATACACACTTTATATTTATATCATATCTAATTTTTACTCAAAAATTCTACTATCTCAAAAAATTATGAAAAATTCACCATTGGATAATTTCAACAGGATGATTCCTAAAATAGTATTTATTTTATAAAAATAATTTTATAAATATTTTAATTTTCAATTTTAAAACAATAATTTACATTTATTGATAAATGTTAGGTTTTTTGAGAATAAAGGTTTTTGAAACCTTATAAAATTTATTTTTTGACTTTGAAAAATTATATTAACAAATAAACATAATAAATATTATTTAATACTAATATTTTATTAAAATATAATTTCTTTCAAAAATTCATTAATTCAACAAAAGTAATGTCTTAATTGAAATTATATTTTACCCAAAAATACAATTTGTGTTTTATCAAATTAAAATAAATATCATTTATAAAGAAATAGTAATAATAAGTAAATATAACCATTATTCTATTAAAAATACAATATAAATATTTATATTGTTAGGGTCTTGATACATATCCCTTTATTACATTGGAAAACTCCCTAAGGGTAAGGTGCGCAATGGTGAGACTTTCATAGGGTGGTTCAGTGTACATGGTTTGGTCATGATCTCAATGAGCTTGAACTTCTCCAATAAACAGTTTTGCTTATACTTTAGTTATAGGATATTTTCTTGTGATTGGTCAATTTAAAATACCAATGATGATATCTCCCTAAAAAATTCTAATAAATGGGATTCATATGGCATGATTCTACTAGTTGATGTCATCACTTCTTTTGTCTATATTAATTGGATTTTTTAAAATCATATATGTTGGGAAAAAATCCCTCAAGACATCATTGAAGCATTTTTGAGGTGATTGTGTTTGTTGAAAAAGTGGACAATTGTGCTGTGATTGTTGACAAAGAAAACCATGACATACAAATTTCTTGACAAATGGGATTTCATAATGGAATGTTGAGTTCAAGAGCTGTGGTCAACAATCCATGTTTGATTCAAGAATGTTGATAAAGGAATGGATGATCTGGAGGCGGCATAAAAAAGAACAGATACAAGGTGGCGCCGTTTTCTAGTGTTTTCCAAATTTTTGGGCCTGAAAATCGACAAATGAAGAAAAGTGGTTTTTGTAAAAGGGACTTGCGTGTCATGTACTTGAAGGCTTGGAAACTTGTGCGCCATATGTTTTTCAAGATCAGATCATCAAAATATGGCAAATGGGTAAGGGTCGCACAAGTTTTTGGTGAGGTCGCGCAGGTGACTTGCGCGCCGTGAAAGAGACTTGCATGCCAATGCCTTGGAAGCTTGAGAACTTGCGCGCCTATGGTTTTTCAAGATCAGAAGATCAAAATATGGCAAAGGAAAGAGGTTCGCGCAAGTTTGGAAGTGGGTTTCACAAATACCTTGTAAGAGAAGAGACCTGTGCATCGAGACTTGCGTGCTGAAGGGAGACCTGCGCGCAGTCACGCAGGGTGGTCAAATTGCCTATAAATACCGGACCACCATTCCTCATTCTTCACCAGAGTTCAACACTTTTAAGATTCAGATCTCCCGTCGCACAGGTGTGGTGGTCGCGCAAGTGGTGGTGTGTCGCGCAAGTGGGACTTGCGCGTCAGTGTTGGGAGTTACGCACCAAGTGTTAGTTGTGCGCCTGAGGTGGTTTAGGCGAGGAAGGAAGTGAGTCGCGCAGGTTTGGAGTTGCAGAAGCTTGAGTCGTGCAAGTGGTTGAGGAAGACTTGCGTGCCAGTTGTGACTTGCGCGCCGATACTTGCGCACCGAGATTGACTTGTGCACCAAGTAAGGTTTATTTCCAGTAGTGGTTTTTGGGCTGTGTGGAAGCTGGAAGTTTTCCTGATACCTTTGGTGAAAAGAGATATTCATCTACAGGTGAAAGTTGTACTTCAATAAAGCATCTAAATACAGAAGAAGATGCATTCCTTCATGAAAATGAAGAGACCTAAACTGTGAGTGGATTCCTTCCAAGAGCAGTGAGCAAAGGAAGAGAAAGAAGGTGATCCTCTCCACTGGCAGTGAGCCAGAGAGAGAGAAACTGGGAGTGACCCTTGGTAAAGTAGTGAGCTGGCCCTAAACTTGTAAAGGTAGTGAGCCTGGGCTTAGAAGTGATCTGGCCCGAACCTTGTAATCCACAGCTAGTGAAGTTTAGTGTAATTGGTACGACTGGTAACCTGTTGGCATATGCTCCTTGGATGTATCCCTTAGCGGTGAACTAAGTAAAATTGTTGTGTCCTGTGCTTGCTTTACTTTCTATATATTGTACAACAAGAAAGATATAGAAGAGTGTTTTTCTTAACAGCAAAACAAGATCAGAACGGGCTTTAATTTTAAATTATTCATACCCTGATTCACCCCCCTCTCAGGGTATTCATCCTTGTGGACCTAACAATTGGTATTAGAGGAAAAGGTTGACAGTAGTTCTTCTCTCAATGGAGGTCACTAATCATAAAGGGATTCCGATCTTCAACAAAAACAATTTTCATCTATGGAAGAATCGGATGCAACACTACTTCTGATCTTTAGGAATGGATGTTTTCACAGCAGCAATGCATGGTATTACAGCTAACATCAACAGTGGTGCATTATCAGAAGCTAAGCGTAGAGATCTGGATGCTGATTCCAAAGCAATAAATGCCTTAGGGGAGCCCTATCCAATCCTACATAAACAAAGGTGATGTCTTGTAAAACGTTACATGCAATGTGGGAAAAAATATTGAATATATTTGAAGGGGATACAAAGGTAAGAGAGGAAAAGATGCAAGTGTTGTGGAACAAGTATAAAGATCTAAGAATGAACCCGAATGAGTCTATTGATGCATTCTTTGATAGGGTAAATGTTGTGGTAGAAGACATGCGGGGTCTTGAAGAAATTATCGAAGATATAAAAATTGTGAAGCACATATTGAGAAAAATTCCACCTCGGTTCAATCTGAAAGTTTCTATTTTGGAAGATAAAGACCCAAAAGAACTAACATTGGATAACTTGCATAGCAATCTTGTTGCATATGAAATGAGAAATGATGATAATTATGTTGTGGAAAAGGGGAAATCCAAAGAAGTGGCATTCAAGGCCATGAAGAAGCTCACCGTTGAAGATTCTCAAGAAGAAGAAGAGACAGATGAGGTGATGTCATTCCTTTCTTCAAATTTGAAAAGAGGAAGAGGAAAGTTTAAAGGAAAACTTACACTAGCATGTTTTCGATGTGTAAAGGTTGGTCATCTTGCTGCAAGATGCCCCAAAATATTTCAAGAATAAAATTATAAAGTTTAAGTCGAAATTTCCAAGAAGAAGTCTTCAGAATTTGTGAAAGGGAAGAAATAATTCAAGAGAAATTTCTTCAAGAAGAAGAATATTCTTTCACAAGAATTTGAAAGTTCAGATGAGTCTGAGGATGAAGAGGTTGAGGAGATAGAAAATTGCAGAGATTGTGGGGTAAATTCCTTGGTGGCGATTGTTGGAAGTTCTCAGAAAAAGGAAGAAGCTGACGCTGAAGAAGAAGAAGAAATTGAAGGGAGAGTTAATATGGAAGCTGAATTGGAAGAAGCTCTTGAGGAGATAGACATTTGGAGAGCCAAAACTAAGAAATCCAATAAAGTGGTTTGTGATGCCAAACTCTATATACAACAATAGGATGAAGAAAATTCAGAGCTGTTAGAAGAAATTGAAAAACTAAAATCCTCAACACCAGAAAGCTCAGAAAATATTGTTGAGCATAAGCTTAAAATTGAGGAACAAAAGAAGGAAATTGATTATTTGACTAACACAGAAAAGGAGAAGGTCAGACATATCAAAGAGCTTGAAGAAGAAGTGATCAGTCTATGAGAAAAATATGGACCAAGAAGAAGAGAGTAGAGAAGGCAGTAGTTGCTGAAATTACTCTTAAATCATCATATCATTCTAGTGTGTGAATTCTTGATAGTGGTTATACGTCTCACATGACAGGAAACAAGGATATTGTTACAAGCATAAAATATGACAAAGAAGGAGTTGTCAAATTTGGAAACGATGAAGGACTGAAGATTTTTGGCTCAGGGAAAGCCAAGTTTGGGGGCAAATAAATGAGACATGCTGATGTCTTGGTAGTAGAGGGTCTCAGTCATAACTTGCTCAGTGTCAGTCAACTATGTGACTTTGGGAACTCTATCCTATTTACCAAGAAAATGTGTGTTGTGAAAGGAAAATATGGAGCAGTTGTTCTACAAGGAAAAAGGACAAAGGGAAATCTTTACCTTGTAAGTGGGGAAGAAGATACGTGCTTCTTATCCAGAGAGGAGGAAAACCAGTTGTGGCATAAGCGACTTGGTCATCTATGCCAACCATCTATGGAAGATCTGGTAAAGTGTGATGCTGCTAGAGACCTTCCCAAACTTTCAAGTGATCGTACTCATACATGCGATGCCTGTCAACAAGGGAAGATCATTAGAAAAACATACAGGCCAAAGGAACAGAAATCAACCAGAGTGATCGAACTGGTACATGCAGATGTTTGTGGACCAATCTCACCATGAGCCATAAATGGAAAAAGGTACTATGTTCTTTTCATTGAGGATTATAGTAGAATGGACTGGGTATTTGTCATCACCCATAAGACAAAGGTGTTCAGTTGCATAAATTAGTAAAGAACGGAATCAGAAAAGATGCTTGGGCAGAAAATTCTGAAGTTTTGTACTGATAACAGTATGGAATTCACAAACAGTCAAGTTGAAAACTATCTCGAGAAACATGGGATAAGGCATCAAGTTTTATCAGTAAGAACTCCCCAACAGAATGGATTGGTTGAAAGGAGAAATCGGATCATCAACAACATGGCCAGAACGATGCTTATTGATAAAGACCTACCAGAGAAATTTTGGAAGGAAGCAGTTTTGACATCAGTCTATGTTTCGAACAGGTCTATGTTGTGTCCGAAGCAAGGGAAGACTCCATATGAACTGTGGTATGGAAAGAATCCAACGTTGAAATACTTTAGAATCTTTGGAAGTAAGTGTTTCATTCTTAAAAAAGAAAATCATAGGAAGTTTGAGGCATGAGGAGATGAGGGGATATTCCTTGGCTATTCAGGGAAAATTAAAGCATATAAATGCTTCAACAAAAGGCTAGGAAAAATTATTGAGAGCAATGATGTCACTATAGTTGAAAATGAACAGAATACTCAACGACCCAGTGAACAGTTACTGGATGAAAGTGATGATGGGCTAAGCAACACAGGGGGGGTAGAAGTGGCAGAGGCTGACTCAGAAGAAGATATTGATGATGAACAAGAAAGTGTCAAGTCTATGTCTGCAAGGAAGCCAAAGAGTCGAGCTGAAATTGATAGGCAGAATATCATTGGTGATCAGACAGCTCCAATTTAGACTTGAAGAATGAAATCATTACAGCAAACATCGTTTTTGTCTCAGGGGGAGCCGAAATGTTTTTCTGATGCAGCTGAAGATGAAAACTGGGTTCAGGCTATGAATGAAGAGCTTGATCAAATTGAGAAGAACCAGACGTGGGAGATTGTTTCGAGACTAGTAGATAAGAATGTTATCGGGACTAAATGGGTCTTTCGTAACAAGATGAATGAGGATGGTGCAGTGGTTTAGAACAAATCATGGCTAGTGTGCAAGGGGTACTCCCAAATAGAGGGTATTGATGTTGATGATACATTTTCACCTGTTGCAAGGCTGGAGACAATCAGATTATTTTTTTCCATAGCAGTGCAAATAAAGTTCAAAGTTTTCCAGATGGACATCAAATCTGCATTCTTTAATGGAGTTCTGGAAGAGGAGGTGTATATTGAGCAGCCAGATGGTTTTCTCATTCATGAGGATGAGAACAAAGTTTGCAGGCTGAAGAAGGAATTGTATGGGCTGAAACAAGCACCAAGATCATGGTACTCAAGTCTTGATCATTACTTGAAGAAGCTTGGCTTTCAACGTGGAGGAGTTGATTAAAATCTCTATTTCAGTAATGAAAGTAATCAAAGGATGATGGTTCCGGTGCATGTTGATGACATAATTTTTGGCGAATCAGATAAATCTCAATGCAGACAGTTTTCTGAATTCATGAAAAATGAGTTTGAAATGTCAATGATTGGAGAGCTAACGTTTTTCCTTGGTCTACAGGTGACACAAGGAAGTAATGGAACATTAATTTCTCAATCTAAATATGCCAAGGAGGTTCTGAGAAGGTTTGGAATGGAGAATTATAAGGAGATGAAGACTCTGATTGCTACCCGGTTGAAATTATCAAAAGATGAGGATGGCAAGGCAGTTAATATCACAGAATACAGACAAATTATTGGAAGTCTGTTATACTTAACCGTAACAAGGCCTGATATTGTTTTCGCCACATGTCAAGCAGCGAGATATCAGAGTAATCCCAAGGAAAGCCACATGCTTGTAGTGAAAGTAATACTTCTGTATATCCAGGGTACAGTGGATTTCAGCTTGACATATACTGAAAAATCTCAGACAGAGTTATTAGGATATACTGATGTAGACTAGGCCGGTTCAGCAGAAGATATAAAATCAACGTCAGGTGGTGCATTCTATCTTGGTGGATTGTGTATTTCTTGGCTTATAAAGAAGAAAGATTTCATTTCATTGAGCACTGCAGAAGCTGAGTATATTGCAGTCACTCAAGCATGCACACAAATAATTGTGGATGAAGAATCAGCTTAAAGATATGGGAGTTGAAGTGAAGTCTCCGATCGGAATCCAGTGTGATAACTCAAGTGCTATAAATCTCAGCAAAAATATCGTTCATCACTCAAGGACAAAGCACATTGAGATAAAGTATCATTTTATCAAGGAGAAAGTTGAGCAGGGAATTGTGAAGTTGGAGTATGTGCCTACAGAAATACAGGTTATAGACATTCTGACAAAGGCCTTACCCAAGGAAGCATTTGAAAGGCATCGACTGGCTATGGGAGTTCAGTCGACTCCCCGCACTTGAAATAGTGTGGATATGGAATACCCCCCCCCCCCCCTCTCCCCGAAGTATGATGTGTGTTTTTCCCTAATGTACTGATATGTGTTCTCTACTCTGTTACAGACTGCAAAGGAATGACCTTTGGGTTCATTGACAAAGGGGGAGAAAATAGTGATTGTTCAAGGGGGAGACAGTGTGGAGACTTGATAAATCATGAATGATATGGGGAGAAGCTGACAGGTGGAGCATCCAGATAGGGGGAGTTGAAGCTAGTTGAATGTGCTTATCTAGATCTTAGCTTGGACAACACAGAAAATAGGGCTAAAGAGGTTCTGAAGATAAACAGGGATGAAGCTGTGAATAGAAAGGGGGAGCGTATAAAATCTGATGATGCTAGAAGTGATCGATCAGAGAATAGATATCACGACAGCTGAGGATCGTGATAAAATCAAAATAGAGATGTTGGAATTTGTTAAGAATATTTCCAACAATTGGTATTAGTTTGGTAAAAATGGGTATCATTTTGGTGTCAAGAGTGGATGTCAAAGATGAAGTGATTCGTTGATGAACTTTTCATTTACTCTTGTTTCTCACGCCGAGCATTGGTCATGTGGGCTTAGAGTATGTGTTGAGTAAATCCTTGATCGCTATCAGAATCGCAAAAGGTGAATGGTGGCTAAAGAATCAACAATGTATCCTTTTATGGAAGATTTGTCAACAAACCCAAAGGGGGAGATTGTTGGGCAAAAATCCCTCAAGACATCATTGAAGCATTTTTGAGGTGATTGTGTTTGTTGAAAAAGTGGACAATTGTGTTGTGATTGTTGACAAAGAAAACCATGACATACAAATTTGTTGACAAATGGGATTTCATAATGGAATATTGAGTTCAAGAGTTGTGGTCAACGATCCATGTTTGATTCAAGAACATCGATAAAGGAATGGATGATCTGGATGTGGCATAAAAAGAATAGATACAAGGTGGCGTCATTTTCCAGTGTTTGCCAAATTTTTGGGCTTGAAAATTGACAAATGAAGAAAATTGGTTTTTGGAAAAGGGACTTGCGCACCGTGTACTTTAATACTTGGAAACTTGTGCGCCATATGTTTTTCAAGACCAGATCATCAAAATATGGCAAAGGGGTAAGGGTCGCGCAAGTTTTTGGTGAGGTCGCACAGGTGACTTGCGCGCCGTGAAAGATACCTGTGCACCAATGCCTTGGAAGCTTGATAACTTGTGTGCTTATGGTTTTTCAAGATTAGAAGATCAAAATATGGCAAAGGAATGAGGTTCACGCAAGTTTGGAAGTGGGTCGTGCAAATACCTTGCAGGAGAAGAGACCTACGCACTAAGACTTGCGCGCTGAAGGGAGACCTGCGCACAATCACACAGGGTGGTCAAATTGCCTATAAATATCGGACCACCCTTCCTCATTCTTCACCGGAGTTCAACACTTTGAAGATTCAGAGCTCCCGTCGTGCAGGTGTGGTGGTCGCGCAAGTGGTGGTGTGTCGCGCAAGTGGGACTTGCACGTCAGTGTTGGGAGTTGCACGCCAAGTGTTATTTACACGCCTGATGTGGTTTAGGCGAGGAAGGAAGTGAGTCACGTAGGTTTTGAGTTGTAGAAACTTGAGTCGCACAAGTAGTTGAGGAAGACTTGCGCACTAGTTGTGACTTTCATGTCGATACTTGCGCACCAAGATTGACTTGCGCTCTAAGTAAGGTTTATTTCCAGCAGTGATTTTTGGGCTGCGTGGAAGCTGTAAGTTTGTCTGATACCTTCGGTGCAAAGAGATATTCATCTACAGGTGAAAGTTTTAATTCAACAGAGCATCTACATACAGAAGAAGATGCATTCCTTCATGCAAATTAAGAGACCTACAGGTCTATAAACTATGAGTGGATTCCTTCCAAGAGTAGTGAGCAAAGGAAGAGAAAGAAGGTGATCCTCTCCACCGGTAGTGTGCTAGAGAGAGAGAAACAGGGAGTGACCCTTGGAAAAGCAGTGATCTGACACTAAACTTGTAAAGGCAGTGAGCCTGGGCTTAGAAGTGATCTAGCCCGAACCTTTTAATCCACAGCTAGTGAAGTTTAGTGGAATTGGTACGACCAGCAACCTGTCGGTGTATGCTCCTTGGACGTAGCCCTTAGCGGTGAACCAAGTAAAATTGTTGTGTCCTGTGCTTGATTTACTTTCTGTATATTGTGCAACAGGAAAGAGATAGAAGAGTGTTTTTCTTAACAGCGAAACAAGATCAGAACGGGCTTTAATTTTAAATTAGTCATACCCTGATTCACCCCCCCTCTCAGGGTATTCAGCCTTGTGAACCTAACAGTATATTTATACTAATCATATGATCACTATTCAATAGCTATATTATCAATGGTTATGATACTTAACGGTATTTTAAATATTATAGGATATAATAAAACCAAATAAGTTCATGTTTTTTATATAACCATAATACATAATAGGGAATTTAATAAAATCATAAGGGGAATTTTATTTATAATGGTTTGGATCATTACATAACCAAGGTAGTCACATCAAACCATCAAATCCATCATCCCAATATCTCCATGTAACAAGTGGATCACATGTTCCACCAATCACCACCAACTCCTAAGTTCCCATTCATCAATAATATCCACCACCCCCAAGTGGTGCCTTTCCTTTACCTATACCTAGAATAAGAAAATATAAAATCACTTGAAGGTAAAAGTATGGTGTGAGAAACAAAGACTAGTAGGATCACACCAAGTATTATATAATCAATCCATATCAAGTAAACCAAATATGCTCAATTTTAAATAACACATGGCATGGAAATGTTTTCATAGTTCATATCAAATCGTGATTTACAAAACATTTCAATGGATAATATAAAACATTTATAAAAGTGTATTTCTTTCAAAACTGGAAGATACAAGAATATTTTTTAAAAAGGAATGAATAATCATTTCTATAAAAATATCCATGAATAATAATTTCAATAAAAACTAGCATGTATAATCAATTGCAATCATATCACCATAGATATAACACTTATGATTAAGTTATTTCCATCCATAAGGTTCTATACAATCTCTATGTAATACAGCTCCAGGTGTGCACACACTTCCTAGATCCCAATCCTAGTGGGATAAAAGGGAATCCCAAATAATAAACTCCATACCCATATGATATTTTAGTATCATTGTCATCAATAATCCTTTTATAGATATCATCTTACCAAATGTGCATATCTTCCTACAAAACTATCCAGACTTCCATGCACTTCAAGGTAATCAATCATACTTGGGGTTATCAGTCATTATAAACAATATCAAATAATTTCAATCAAATATTTCATTTGATCCTAAGTTTATGTTTCAAAACTTTTCATTTCATTTAAAAAACCAAATTCAAATGGTTTTTATAAAAACATCATACCTTTCAAATTAATTCATTTAATTTAAAATCATAAAAAAAAATCATTCTTTTTCTTCTAAAAATTTATCATCAAAATAATTCTTCAAATCAATCATTTCAATTTAAGATCATTTTATAAAAATCAACTATTTGTTTCAAAATCCATTATCAAGTGCATTTCATCACACACATAGTTCCATTTCAAAATCATTTATTAAAAGACTTAAGTAAATATTTAGAAATCACTTAGAAATCCATTTCAAATTAATCAAACAACAATAGTTTAAATTATATGAATTGATTTATGAAACCACCTACCTCAGTCGCAAGATCAACCATCACCCAACCCAGGATCTACTAACGGAGAGTTGATGGCTAGAATGATCGAGTAATAATACTATAATCACAATTCATCAAGTAAATATCTATATCCATCAATGATATGAGGATCCACAACTATAAAAGATGGATAGAGAGGAGGAAATAAGAATTCATGTTCCTAAAATATTACACTTACAAGAAGAGATCTAATGCATCAATTAGAATTTTTATGCATGAAGAATAAATGTTGGGAGATTCAAATTCACCACTATAGAGTTTCCAAAGTCTTTAGAGTTGAATGGAGTTTTAGGGACAAGGATTTAGATTTAAAATAGAGATTAAACAAAATAAAATTATGATTCTAACCTATCATTTATCAACTAAATCAGTGTCACCAACTAGCCACTGGCTCTACCGGATATTTGGTGGAACTAAGAAGATTGAATTTTGATCTAAGAACCCCACTAGTGTGTTAGTGGGCCTCCTATAGATATTATAGTTGAAGGACCATTCCCACACCCAAATTAAATCCCTCAACCATCTCTCATCCTCTTAAAAATGGATCAAAATCACTTTATCAAACCCTTACAAAGTTTAACCATGGTGAAACAACCAATAATTAAATAGATCTACTGAATATCAAAGTAAAGTATAAGGAATTCCAAAATAAACCAAGGTCCATACCTAAAAACTGGTGTCAGGATGTTATAATTATCTCCAATATAAATGTTTTCTGCCCCCATAAAGCCTGTCAAGGAGAATCTATAGAAAATAGGTGAGGTTAATTCTCTATCATAAAATACTTATACTCACATATCTCATGAGAATCATAACCATGTTTCCATAGAACCTAAAGTAAGGGTATGTAATTACCCTTAAGAACCTCTGTCTTAGAATTGATAATCTGAACCAGCTGCTCAGTCATGGTTAGATCTGGTTCTACATCAAGGTCCTCCTAACTCAATACATGATATGGGTCTAAAAGATACTTCTTGAGATGGGACACATGAAACACATCATGTATTGATGTCATCTATGGTGGAAAATCTAGATGGTAAGACATCTTTCCAATACTCTCAACAACCCCAAATGGTCCCACATATCTAGGAGACAACTTCCCTTATTTACCATGTCATCATTGACCTAGCTGTGGTGAGACTCTTAAGAACATATATTCACTGACTGAATACTCAAAAGAACATCGAATATGGTTATTATAATACATATATTGGATATGTGTCATCACCATTCTCTAAAAAATAAAACAAATCTTTTTATTTGTCTCTTGGATAAAACTAGGTCCCACCAGGGAAGATTCAAAAATCTCAAACCAAAAAAGTGGAGATTTACATGGACAGCCATATAAAGCCTCAAAGGGTTCCATATAAATGGAAAACTAGTAGTTATTGTTATAGGAAAACTAAATATTACCCAGATAGAAATCCTAAGATCCTCTAAAGTCAAGGACAACATGAATCATGTCCTCTATAATTTGTATAACCCATTTTTTCTGACTATTTTTTTGAGGATGGTACACCATTCTTGACATTATACCTAGTATCCCATCACCCCCTAGAGGCCTCTCTAAAAATGAGGAGTGAACTAAGGATCCATATTTGAAACTATGGAAGTAGTAACTCCATGCAGTCTAATGATATCATGCATGTACAGATTACTAAAGTACTCAAATTTGGTTATATCATGAATGGGAATAAAGTGAGACGAATTGGTAAATTTTTTGATCACCACCGAAATCGAATTCTTTCCTCAAGGGTTATATCGAAAACTAATAATAAAGTCCATGAATATCTCATCCTTACAACGGCCCAGAGGCCTTCAAAAAAAATTATTGAAAGCAAACATCCATTTTAAGGGAAGAAGGGGGGAAACCCTAAATACATCATCGACTTAAAAAAATCATGATCTGAAGGTTAGTGAGACAAACCAAACTTGCAACATGGAACTACCCCTCCCCATTAATTAAAAGTGACAAAGTTCTCCACTGGTGCATGGATGAATGGAAATCAAGTGTCCTGTGTCAAAGCACAGGCCCGATACAATGTCAAATGTCATACCCTCTAAAACAACCAAATCCATAAAGCTCTAAAACGATGAAGAGCTAGCTCTGGAACCTCCTCTAGGGCCTGATCCACGAGGTTGAGTCTGGGTGCACCATCAAACTAGTAGACCTCACAAACCCTTTCACCATTCTGAAAGCACAAAACCAAAAAACCTTCAAAAATCAGCCATCCTGGACCAAATTAAGGACCTTCTCAGTCCCCGACACCATAGACACAAAATCCTGGAAGACAATCAAATGATCTGAGATCAAGCCAATGTTTCCTAGTATTGGATGGCCCAACCCCGCGCTGAGGGACCACCACCAGTGAGGGAATCTAGGTCTTCCAGAAACAAAAATTCCACTATGAACATGGATCTTCTCTGATCAGAATCGTGGATACATCCTCACCAGGATCCGGCCAAGCCTCATGGTGATAAGAACAAGAAAGACCAATATGTTGGACTAGAACAAAGAAACCAGATCCAACCAGTATAACAAATCACAATAACTCCAAATTAAGTTCCTGTAAAAACCACAAAATCTAAAACTAGAAAAACCTCCCCCTCTGTAGCTCTATATACCTAGCTCTGAACCACACCACATATCACTATAAAAAGACCCACTCACCAGATGAGCCGAAACCCAAACCGGCAGATCGAGCAACCCCCTTCCTCGTCGTCGTCAGATGATGAAGACCACGTTGTTCCAAATACCGAAGCACTGTCGAGAAGTAGTGACGTCGACACATGTTGTGTACGAACCCACTGAGCAGACCTCCAATATCCTCTAAGATGTTTCATCACCACACAAACATCATCTAATCCCATGCCGAGTTGATGAAACTCTACTGAGAATCAATGATGCTACACAAGCCTCAACGCCCATGCTTAGACAGATCCACAGCAACCGCAGAGAGATCCCACCTAAAGGGGGGTAGGAGGAAAGAGCCAGGAGAAACCCTAGTCCACGAGAAGTAGAGAACTACACTACTCCGAGGCCTATTGGGATCAATATATCATCCCACTTCCAAGTCTCCACAAGAATTGGTTGAAAAATATATGAAGATTTATGATGCTCGGACTTAATCTACTAACAAGTATAAAAATGAGAAACAAAATCATAAATGTCTCATTTTATACTTGTCCTCCATAAATTAAACATCATATTATAAAATTTGTGTACCTCCCACTAGGAATGATGAAAATCACCCATTAAAGACTTCACTGTAGGTAATGGGATAACAAACCAGTTCCAGAAGAAAAGGATAGCCTCATAAGATAGAGACCACTCATTGATGGACTCCCCGCTATATAATGAATCCTTGATTCCTTAGAACTCATCATCAAGTTGTCGTTCCTAGAGAATCATCTTGAGTAGAGAATATGTCAACTAGACACTTGACAAAAAAACCTTAGTCTCATCTTCCCAGACTCTCAAATACATATAAGAAAAGTGAGATATTATATACCATTAATAAGAATATTCATCCATGCCTTAGGATGTAAGTTTCTTATTCATAGAATTATAAATGGAATTTCCATTACCATTAGTGTATGCAATGTAAAATTTAAAAGACTACAGTTACTCTAACCATTACTTCTATCAAAGTTTCAAATATTTTTTGTAAGAAGATATAAATCAAGATTTTATGATCAGAGTAAATAGTAAAACTTTCTTATAAAAGGTAATGCCTCAAAATCTTGAGATATTACATCAAATATATGAGTTCAAGATCATATATGGGATAGTTATTGTCATGATTACAAAGATGATAAGAACCATAAGCCACCATGTGATCACCCTGTATAAGGAAACATCCCCAACTCAATCTGGATGCATCATAGAAAACCACATAACCCTACCTAGACTCTAGAAGAGTCAACACTAGATTTTAAGTGGAATGAAGCTTTATCTCATCAAAGGAAGTTTGGAATTTTAGATCCCATACATACTTCACTCCCTTCTGAGTAATATCAATCAATGGGGAATTCAAATCTATGAAATCTTTCACAAACTAATGGTAATACCTTTCCAAGCACAATAAGTTATAAATATAAAATATTTTATATGGTTACTCTTATTCCATTACATATTCCACCATATTAGGATAAACTAAGACACCCTACTTAGAAACCACTTGTCCTAAGAACATTACCTCCTAAATCCAAAAGTTTCATTTAAAAATCTTGGAAAAATTCAATGATTTCTAAAGATGTCTAGTACTACTCTCAAATGACGTACATGGTCCTCCTCGGTTTTTGAGTAAAACAAGATTTCATCCAAAAATAACACGATCAAAGAATCAATATACAAGTGGAAAATCTTATTCATTAATACCATAAACATATCAAGACTATTGGTTAGACCAAATAGAATAACAAGGTACTCATAATTACCATTCCTTCTTATAAAAGTGGCCTTAGGGATATTAGACTCCTTGATCCTAAGATGGTGATAAAAAATTGAATTTATATATTAGAGAACAACTTTTACCCTTTAAATTAGTCAAAAAAATCATCAATATGGGGTAATAGATACTTATTCTTGATCATAACCCAATTGTTCTTTTGTTAATCAACACATAGGTGAAGGGTTTCATTAGTTTTCTTGGAAAAAGCATTTGTATTATCCAAGGAGACACACTGGGTTGAATGAATCCTTTTGAAATCAAGTCATCCAATTAAGTCTTTAACTCTTTTAGTTCAGTCGGTTCCATACGAAATAAAGGAATAGATATGGGCTAAGTACCTGACACCAAATAAATAGAGAACACCACCTACCTTACTAGTGGAAAACTAGAAAATTCATACATAAACACATCTAGAAACTCATTCACTACTGAAGGAAGACCTCCACATGAATATTTTTTCTCCAGTTCAAAGTAAAACATGGATATCATCCTACCCAACTTTGAAAGAGGTTTTCTAGATCAACTCAACCTCATGTATCATTCTCCCAGAAATACACGAAACTCCCCATTGGTGGTAGAAAACGAGACCCACTGAAGATAATAGTCGATACAAGCTTTACAAGAGAACAAAAACTCCATCCTAAGAATGACATCTAGAGGTTTCATATCCAAAACCAAAAGTTCCAAAACAATATTGAATTAAAAAAAATAAAAATTGAAAGTGGGGAATCATAGACCCTTCCCTTTATTCATCTTGATAGGTGTATAAATATTAATTACATAAGGAATTATCTCTATAGGAAGATTCAATATTTCCATGATATGGGAAGATACAAAGGAATTAGGGGTTCCAATATCAAATAAATTAGTCACTAAAAATGATGTGATGGTAATGTTATATATCATTATCGCAAGACCTGCATCGACATCCCCTAAAGACTTGTCTACTGTGTGAAGAAGTTTAATTTCTGATATCTATGGATGGAAACCCTTTTTTCTTGAAACATATAAATTTTTCATAGATCCTAATAGTATTATATAGAATATACCACAATGAGGGGTGGTAAAAACATGGAAAAAACCTCCAAAAGTGACCTTGAAAACCGTAATAGCTACAGATCTTCAGTTCCTTTATACAAGCACACTTTGAGTGCCCAAATTTTCCAAATTGGAAACAAGTTAGTATCTCTTTACCAGATATTTAATAAGATTTAAAAGAATTATACTACCAATATCTTTCACAATGGTTTCCACTATGATACTTTTCCTAATTTCTCTTCCATTTAAAGCGGACACTTAAGCTACCACTAAGTGTAGGAGAAACTCCTATCAACCTTGAATTTCTATCTAAACCACCATCAAAGATCTATCCAGAACATTAGTATACTATGTGAGATTTAGCATGAAAAACTGAGATTATATATCTACTTAAAGAACCATATAAAACCTCCAAGATTTCAATTTCTTATTTGATACTACCTCAGGTGAGAAATGAACAAGTTTAGAAAAATGGTTGGCATATTAGGTCACTATCCGATAACCTTTCTAAAGGTTAAGGAACTCTATTAACTTAGCCAATACCATTGATTTTGGATAGAATTACTATATAAAAAGATACTTAAATCCTTTACAGTCCAAGCCCATATTTTTCCTTCCCAAAACTATAGGATCCCACCACCTTCTGTTAGGCCCTTGAAGTTTAAAGGCAAAACATTTCACCTTAATAAAGTCTATCATCTCTAAGAAATCAAATAGTTTCTTGAACTTTTTCAAATAATAATTTTCCTTATAAGGATCATAGTGACCTAGAAAGATGTTGTATTCATAATTAGAAACTTCTGGGCATGATCTTTTATATCACCCCTTTGAGATATAACCTACATTGCCTGAACAAGAATAAGTTCAGCTACCTAGACCAAAGCTTGGACCACACACACAACATCCTCTACAAGGTTCTGATCAATTGAAGGGTTAACTTATTGTGTTTCATTAGTATCTCCCACCTAAGGTCTATTTAAATGAATTATTTGGGGTAAGGTACTATAAAACATCAATAGATAAAAAGGGAAATTATAGTTAAGAGACATGAGGTCACCAACTTAGTTATTCGGAATCAAACTGGGAAATGAAAATATTGAATCAAATATTTGGAAAAGGTTTAGAATCATATCAAACAGATCCATAAATACACTTTTTCCCAAAAACGTATAATAACTTAAGGCTCTTTATGATAATATATGGTCATGGACTCACTCATAACCTAACCCTTAAGTCCTAAAAATCCTATCTCCTGCCTACCAAGACATACCAAACTACATATAGATATCCAAGAAAGTATATAACCAACTTTGATACTAAATTTTCACAAACTAAACTAGACAACCCACCTAAATGGTTCCTGAATCAGTTCTGACACAACCTGAAGGGCATTATCTATCCCCATGGGCTGGTGACTAGCACCTGGGTATCTGAAGAAACAAAAGGGAATGATTTTGTAATAAGAATAACTCATAAAGACAAATTAGTGGATATAAAATAATAAATAGTCATTATTCCAAACACTCCTCAATATAAAAGTTCCAAAATTAGACAGAAACATGTCCCAATAATGGTACATCAACCAAGTTCATCACATCAAACCATCAAAGATATCATTTCAATATATCCATGTAATAAGTGGATCACATGTTCCACTAGTCACCACGAACTTCCAAGGCCCCACTCATAAATAGATTCCACCACCTCCAATCCATGACTTTATTTTCCCTATACTTGATATAATAATCTCTATAAATGCTAAAAGAAAAAATTAGGGTGTGAGAAACAAATCCCAATAGGATCTCACCAAGTATTCCATAAGAAATCCATATCAAGTAAACCAAATATGATCACTTTTAAATAAAAAATGGAATGTAAATAATTTAATGGTTAATATAAAAACATGTTTTATAAAAAAAATGGATAATATAAAATAGTTACAAAAGTGAATTTCCTTCAAAATTGATAAATAAAATAATTTTTTCAAAACAAGTATGAATAATCATTTCTATCAAAATAGGCATGAATAAGCATTTAAATCAAAAAATATCATGTATAATCAGTTTTAATAATAGGAAAATAGAAATAACACATGAGTTTAGTTAGTTCCTGTCACAAAGTTCCATACAATCTTAGTATGATATGGTTTTAGGTGTGCAAAAACTCCATAAATCCCAAGATTATGGGGAATATGAGAGAATACCAAAGAATAAAATACATTCCATCATGATATTTTTACATCATTGTCCTCATAAATCCTTTTCTAGATATTAGTTTACCTATAATTCATATCCTCCCACCTAACTACTCTATATTCCATGTGATTCAAGGTAATAAATCATACTTGCGGCTATCAGTCATTACAAACAATCTAAAATCATTTTAATCAATCATTTCATTTAGACCCAAGTTAAATTTTCAAAACATGATATTTTATTTCAAAAACCAACTTCAAATGGTTTTTATTAAAAAAAATATTTCAAATCAATTAATTTCATTTAAAATAATATAAATTTTCATTTCATTTCTTCACAAAATCCATCATCAAAATCATGCTTTAAATCACTCATTTCAATTAAAATCATTTTCCAAAAATCAGTACTTTATTTCAAAATCCATTGTCAAACGAATTTCATCACACACACCATGCCCTTTCAAAATAATTTATTAAAAGACACAAGTCAACATTTGGAAATAAATTGGAAATATATTTCAAATTAAGAAAGCAATAACAGTTTCAAATGATAAAAAATTTCTAATGAAACCACCTACCACAATCACAAGATCAACAATCACCTAACCTTGGATCCACTAATAGAGAGTAAATGGATATAATAATTAAGGAAGAATCCTAGAATAATAATTCATCAAGTAAATATCTAGATAAATCAATGAAATGAGGATCCACCACTCTCAAAGAGGGAGAAAGGGGAGTAAGGTAGAATTCACATTCCAAAAAGATCACACTTACCAGAAGATATCCAACGCATCAACTGACACTTCAGTCCATGAAGAATCAAAGTTGGGAGATCCAAATTCACCTCTAGAGAATATATAGGGTGTTTAGGGTCTAATGGAGTTTTAGGGATAAGGATTTAGATTTAAAAATAAGATTAAAAAATGAAAATATGATATTACCCTACCATTTCTCAACCACACTAGTATCACCGGCTAGCCGGTGGCACTGGGTAGATTGTGTGTTGATATGATAATCCCACTGAAAGTCCAGCGGAGTTCCTGTAGAAACTCCTTTCTACCAACGGCCCACCAACTGGATAGTGGGATTCCTGTAGGAAGACCCCACTTGCATCCGCACAATGGTTGGCTGGTGGGCCTCCTATAGCTATTCCAGCTACAGGACCATGCCCTCTCCCTGGTTAATCCTCTCTACCAACTCCTAGGCTCTTGAACATAGATCAAAACAACTTTCTCAACCCCTCACAAGGATCAAAAAAGGTGAAACAACTAATAATAAAATAGATCAACTAGAGATCAAAGTAAATAATAATGAAATACAAAATAAACCAGAGTTCATACTTGAAAGTTGGTGTTGAGATGTTAAAATTTTTATATGAGTTTATAATGTATTTATGAAATTTATATATATTTATATTTATATAATTATTTAAATAAATTTATAATATATTATATTTATATATATATTTTTCAAGTATATTTAAATGTAATATTCAATAATTTTTACTTCACCCATATGAACCAAAATAAATCTGATCTCCCCAGTCATTCCCAAACACTAGGAAAACATATTCCTTATTCACCTTATTATGTGACTCTGTCTAAACAATGCCTTACATTTTTTTAGAAGCAGTAATTTGGGAGGCAAAGAAATGATTAAGAGTTATTCAAACCAATTTATTTCATTTGGTGAGGTCAAAGTGACGAAGATAAATCTTCAGCACATAAATAGGGAGATATTTATTTCTCTCTAACCATCGATTTTGAATCATCCAAAAATTGGGATGATTGCAACAAAAATCATGAGTATATTTGAGGTATTTTTTAAATTTCCCATATTATACTTATATGTCTAGATAAAAAATTTATTCGTGATTTTCATTCCTCTAAGATATCATATCATTCTCCTTCTAGATAACGCTATCCAGATCCTATACTGCTGCAACAGTCCTCTGCTATTGTTCCTTTTCATCATACTCAGCTGCTATTATTCCCTTTCATCATAATCAGCTCATATTCCTCACCCATTATACCCTAATTCTATTCCCCTTCAACTCTACTATTATTACCCTAAAATTAATCCCTTCCACCATCCATTACTATTCTATGATATCCTATTTTCAGTTGTTCCTCTTCATTTTCACCCATCCCCAGTATCTTCCTTATGGTAAGTAATTCATTTTTTCTTCCTCTATATTTCTTATATTTTGTTTTTTAATGATATATTTATTTAAAATTGGTTGTATTTTAGATTAATGATTTATATTTGAATATTTTTTTTGTAGTACATTATTATTATTTAAATATTTAATACGTTATTTTTTTAGTGATTTATGTAATGCACATACAAATAATCATGCAGATTATAATGAGTATAAGAAAAAAAATCATTGCAATGAAAAAATTATAATTATTTCTTGATATATGGGTCATATTAATTTATAAATTATTGAAAATTTCACAAGATCATATTTTTATTAATTATTATTAATTATATTTCATATTTTTGTTATAGTTTTATCTTATGAAAAAGATTTCATAGATTTAATTATTAGGTTGTATTACAAAATTTACGATTTATGCAAGTAAGTGAGATTATGAATAATAGTACTGAATTATTTAATTAAATATTAATATTAATATAATTTTTTGAATACAACTAGAATTTATATTATTATAATAAATTTATAAAAGAAATATTATATTTTTATTCAATATATAATATTAATATTGTAAACATAATTTTATAAATAATAGTAAATAAAATGAAATACATTATTGTAACACCCTGAGATTTTATGATATATATTCTTTTTAATTTCTTTGATGTCTTCTATTGTACACTACACCAAGATTATCTTGTACTATACGCAACACCGTATTAGCTTGCAGTATACGCAACACTATTCTTGGCTCGTGTTACACACAATTTCAAGTTCATTTTTTAGAAATTATTCTACGCAACATTAAGTATAGATTTTGTTTAATTTATAAATGAAATCAGTTTTTATTATGTTATATGAAACACCAAAGGGAGATTTCACTACATGCAGCCCTGACTTGGCTTGCATTACACGCAATCACAACCTTCCTCGATAGCGTGTGTAGTACGCAATACCGGGTTTCACTAAACAACGATATATTGTTATAATATTATTATGAACTAGCCGTTATGAATAGTAATAACTAAATTTTGAATTTTATAACATTATTATTCATCTTACTCACTTTCTAGAACATGGTATGAGAACAAAATAAATTTTTTGGGTAAAATAAGTATTTTTCAAAAAATGTTGTTTTGGCGCCTTTTGATGGAGCACCCACTTTAAATCTAGTTTTTAACATGTTTATAAGTTCAATTTCACAAAATAAAATTTTTATTTGGAATCAGGATATAAAAATTTACTTTGGATAAATTTTTCATATTATTCTGATAACTTTCATATTTTAATGAATAGTAAAAACAGGCTATATTTTAATTAAAAAAAACTTTTTCATCATAATAATTTATATGGTTAAATTATAATATTGAATGGTTTTAAAGTATAAATAGAATATATTTTTACCATTTAATATAATGTATTTCATTAGAATTAATTTTACATTGAATTCGTAGGTAAAATCAATTCAATCTTTTGGAATGTTTTAAACAAAAACCCGTTATTTTCGACAACGGGATTTATTATAAATTAATTACTGAAACTTATATGTTTAGAATTTGGAAAAATGAATTCCATATTTAGAATCGGTAGGTCCAAATTATGTTAATAAGCTACTTTTTATTTTTAGTCATTATGAATAGTAACTATGGTAAATTTTATTTACCATAGTTAAAGGTAAATCAGGTAATTAAGGGTAAATATAATATTATAAAACTATCCTAACACTTGTATTAATATAACTAGATAATTATATTTTACCCTAAAGCATAATTTGGTCAAAATGGAATCTATTGGAACCCACTTGGATGTGATTAAGACCTTTAATTTATTTTATTTAAAGAAAATGAAATATGTCTCACTCAAACTTTAATAATTAAAGTATTTTTAATATAAGGTTATACAGAATATAAATTCTATTATAAATACTCATTTGAAATCTAAAATGTTTTTATTTATCATGGTAATTTATTTGTAATTTTTAAGAAATATATAATTACTTTAATAGCTTATACATTAATGATGCAGAAATTATTTATTTTGTAAAAAATTAATAATATTGTTTTTATTAAAATAATAATACCCATAAAAAGACCCAAACACTTGACCAAAACTTATTGGTAAAGTGTATATATATCATAAGAATCCAATTTTTGACTTGTGGACCATTTTGAGCCTTATAAAACAGATTATGACATTTATATTATTTTATTTTAAATGATGTCAAAGTTGTCACCTTCATAATTTAATAAACATATCATTTTAAAATTTGGGTGTTTTAGAAGATAAAATCTACTAAAAGAATTATTATAAAATATATTAGATTTATATTCGTCATAGTATTTTATTTTTAATTTTTATGAAACAAATAAGTATATTAAATATGTATACAAAAAATGTTGTAGTAATTATTTTATTAAGAGAAATATCAAATAAATGGTTTTAAAAAATATTAAAATAAATATTATATAAACTAATTAATATGATACAAGAATTTTATAGAATAATATCACATGTTATAAACCTATTAAATATTTTGGTTTGAATATATTCTTTTTTGTATTTTATTTAAATTCAAATAAATGAATAGTGTCAAAATTTACACTATTGGTATTTTATAAAAATAACTTATTATTAAATTATTTAGAAAACACAAAAATATTTAAAAATTACAAATTGAAAATTATATGGTCTAAAAGGTTATAAAGTATTCAATTATGGTAAATTTACAACATTTAAGTATGTATTTATAACAATTTAAAATTTAGAATATTATTACCGCAAATAAAATTAAATAGATTAAATAAGAATAAATCAAATTTATAAGGTTTAAAATAAACTTAAAACATGTATAAATTTTATTGGTTGATTATATTAAAACCCTATATCATATCATCTTCTAATTTAGTAATTTTTTGAGGTTTTTAAGTGGGGTTTGAATTTATATTAAATTAATATTTTTAAGGTTTCTAAAGGTGCCCCTCTCCTCCCTTATTAAAGGGCACCTCCTCCCTCTCCTCTTCACACAAATTTGAGCCTTCAAGATCGGCCAACCCCTACCCATTTCACTTTTCCACTTCCATAGAAACCTACTAGAGGTCCTTGTATTCTTCAAATACCAACTTTATTGCCCTAAGAGGAGGTTAAGAGGAGGCGCGTCGAATAAGAGGTAATCTCTTCTACCGATTCTTTCAAGTTTCTTTATTCTTATACTTCTTCTTCTTTAGTTGTTTAATTATAAAGTAATAACATCAGTATAAATAATATACTGATATGTTATTATAAATATGAAACAACCCTATTTCACCTTCTATCCATCCTATAGAAAATGAAATCACCGTGCGTGCGTACGTACGGAATACCGTCTCCACGTCGTGGTGTAATCTGTTTTTCAACCACCACCTTACTTGGATAGGTATAATGGTGTAAAGAATAACTATATATAGTTATTATAACATCATACTAATTATGAGATATTATATCATCTACTAAAATTCCATTCAATAATTATGGGAATGATATCATCGCTCGTGCATACATATGGATTACCGTCTCCATGACGCGATGAGATTCATTCTCCATGTTAACCATTCAAGAATGATTATAAAGTGTATATAATGAATAATAATGATATTTATTACATAATAATGCTACTGTATTTATTTATTTATGTATATATATATATATGTCATCTACTTACTTCCATTCAAGTCAATAAGGAAAGGAAAACAGCGTTCATGCGTACGTACGGCCTACCGTCTCCATGAATGGTGTGTTTCATTTTAATTTATCTATCTATTATATATATATATATTGAATATATATGATATATAAATCATGTTTTACATTCTTGTAGTAATTAAATCATGATATAATTAATAATAATATCAAGAAAAACAAGTCCAAACACGTACGATAAATGAAACGATTTTACCCAAAACGCTGTTTTAACATAGAATTAACAAAAGAACAGGTAATATAAAGTCATAAGTGGATCATATATGATATCATAAATATTATTATGGTTCTGTTACAAGTTAATAATATTTTTAAACACACTATACAGGAGTTTCAGACACGTACGGAATAAATTGGACCTAAGGTAAGGGATAATTATTCCAATCTCGTTATTATCCGAGATTGTTTATTTGTAAGTATTTACTGGGGTTATATTATTCATCCTTGTCCATAAAAATGTTATTCATAAATTTTTTAATATTATTCCATGTCTTTTTAAATTCATGTTTACCCCTATTTGACTTTTACTTTCTGTTATAGAAGGAATCTTTCTTTTGTTTACCATACGAGGTACTTTTTGACTTTTTTTCGGTAAAAGTACGAGGAGAATGTTTTTTTAACTTATACGGCATGAATAGATTTTTATGGTTTTATAACGCCATTTCTTCATGAAGCTTACTCTACAAGATTTCATGATTATTTTCAATAAAATCTTTTTCTTTTAAAATTTTGTGGCATTTTGTGAAAAGAAAATGATGTTGAAGAAGAAAGGATATTTTCCACAAGAATTCTTCTCAAGTGTTTTATCAAAACTATTTTATATCTAAGATGAAATTATTTAGCATGTTTATGTTTCAAGTATAATGTCTCTATTATTTACATGGTTTTATTTTTATTATGATGAAATGATATCCATTTGTTTTATATGTATTATGTCACGATGGTATGATGTTTATGAAACCCATTTTATTCTTTGGGTTGTGATGAATGATTTATGTTTAATTTGTGGCACATAAAAGAATGATTTAATTATGAGATGGGTGGGACCTATATATCCCTCCAATTCATTGGGTAAAGATTTATATCTCATGAGATGGATATGGCTGGAATGGAAAGTGAATCTGGTTCAGTAATACAGGACTGGAATGGCAAGTAAACCCGGTTCAGTAATGGACTTTGTCCACTATGATGGTCTTGGAAACAATGCCTTGGATACTATGAAAATCATATCATGTGATTAATGGTTTCCACAATTACATGTTTTATTCCCATGATATTTTATCATGATTAATGTTCCTTTGTGATCTATGCCTTATGTACTACCAAGATTTATGTCATTACTCATTATTTTGATGTTTTATGTTCATGTTTTTACGTTCAAATGTTTATGGATTGTTTTATGTTCTCCATGCATACCCTTACTGAGCATTTGAGCTCACCCTTTTTATGTTTTCTTTTCCCCAGGATATAAATAAAGGTTTTAGGTAAGAAACAAAAGGGGAAGATCTTTATGGGAGATGTTGAAGATCTTTCACCATGATTAGAATATTATGTTCCAAGTTTCCAAATACACTAAACTAATACGATCTTTGGGCGTTTGTTTTTGTCATGTATTAAGTATTTTGAAAAAGTAATGTAATGTCTATGTACGTCAAGCTTTGGGTCTCTACAATTATAGGGGATCAAAATGATTTTTTGTATGAAATTTCAGTGATTGATTTTCTAAAGGTTAAACCCCATTATTTTTTAAATTATCAATTATGTGTTTGATAAATCAATTATCAAAAAAAATATTATATTTTAATTTTTATGAAATGCACTGATTAATATATTTGTTTATACATGTTAAATGGTGATTGGAATTATGAAAAGTGAGATATGAATAGTATAAATAATGATATTGGATTTATATAGTTTAGAATAGAATATACATATTTACTATTAGGTTAATATAATAAAAAAATTATTTATAAAAATAACTAGAATTAGGGATAATATTAATGAATTATTTAATTAAACACTGATATGGTCTGTTATATCTGTATATTTAATATTTTTGATAATTATTAAAATTTCACATTTTAGAAAATAAATTTGTAATTATAATTATGTATAAGAGTAAAATGTTATTAATTTAAAATAAATATGTATAATGATTATGTAAATGATTTTAATTGGTATATAACATCACTTATTTTTATAATTTTTTTAAAAAAAACTAATTAATTTTGTTAATAAGGAAATTTATGTTTTTTATTGATTATATTTTATATAATTATAGTTAGGTTAAGTTATAAAATCAATGATTTATATAAATAAGTGATATTATGAATAATATTATTGAATTTTTTAATTAAATATTAATATAGTATCTTGATTACTATATAATATTTACATTCACCAATTATTATAAGATATTTATTATAAAAATACTATTTTCTTTAAATATAAATTATAAATATGGTCAAGATAATTTTATAAATGATGTTAAATAAAATTAAAAAAATTTAAAATCTATAAGATAAAGTTTTATATGAAATTTTATTTATTAGTTTTCTACATGTTTTACCCCGTTATTTTTTAATTGTCAATTACATGTTAAATAAATCAATTATGAATGGATTTATACAAATATTATATTGTAATGTCTATGCAATGAAATAATTAATATATTTTTTTATAGTTGTTAAATGATGCATGAAATTATGAAAACTGGGAAATGAATAGTACAAATAATGATGTTGGGATTATATTATATATAATAGATTTTACAGATTTATTATTAGGTTATATTATAAAATTTATTATTTATACAAGTGAAATTATGGATATTATTAATGAAATATTTATAAAATAAATATTTTATTTTTATTTAATATAGAATATTAATATTATAGAGATGGTCTTATAAATTATATTAAATAAAATAAAAAATATTAAAATGTTATAAGATAATTTTTTATATGAAGCATTAATTATTTATTTTTTATATATCACATTCCATTATTTATTAATTATCAATTTTATATATATATGTATATGTATATGTATATATGTTTTCATTAAATAAATTGTATTGAATCATTTAAAAAAATTATAGGCCTAATGGATCAATAAGATAGAGCATTGAATAATCATTTTTTTTAATGGTATGTAAGATGAATGATAGAATTTGATGAGCTTATATGATTTTTAGTGATCTTTTTCTATTCTCATAAAATTTATCATTATAAAAAATAGATAAAACACTCTACTGATTACGTTAAATTCCAAAAGGTTCAAGTTGAACTCATGGCTCAGCTTAAATGTGTCAAGGATTATAATAACATAATTTATATGGGGCCACAAGCTTTTAAAAATTTATGTTCTATTCTCAAAATACATGGTGGAATGAAACCGACAAAGTATTCAATAGTTGAAGAACAATTTGAAAAATGTCTTTATATTCTATCACATAATGTGAAAAATAGAAATGTTTCTTTTTTTCATCGATCTGATAAAATAAAAAATAGTAATTTTCATGGTTTTTGAGATATATGATTTCCTTAGAATATAAATTTATTTTCCAACCTAATAGATCTAAATTTTCTCATGTGATGTTCAATAGTGGAATATTTCCCCCATATTTTCAGTTACATTTTATATAATGTAGTTTTTTTTCAATTTTCAATTTTTTATATTTTATATATAATAAAATTATCATAAAGTATATTAGCTGATAGGAATATATTGGGGAATTTGATGTAACATATGTTCATTTCAAAATTTATAATAGTGATGCACCAAGATATCATGGTAGAAAATGTTTTCCCACACTAAACACACTATGTGTTGTACATTTGATCTAAAGTTTAACTATGTGTTTCCTAGATGGGAGGGGACTGCATTGAACTCAAAAAAATATTAAAAATAAATTATTTAGATAAGACAAATTTAAAGTACCAATGTGTAATTTATGGTAAACATAGTATTTAGTTGTTAGAATATGTAAATTGAATTATATTATGTAAAAAAATATATTTTAAATAGGAAAATTTTATCAATTTGATCTGGGATATATTTTATGGAGTGGCCTTATATTACCTTATAGAGGTGTACATTATCCTTTTAATGAGTACATTTAGTCATCCACTGGAAAATTATTGAGAGTTATTTAATAATTGACATGCTTCATTGTGCAATGCTATTGAGAGAGATTTTTATATTTTAAAGAAATGATTTCCAATTATATTAACTACAACATAGTATATATGCTCAATTGATACATAATAAAATATTATATTATTTGTTTTCATACTAAAAAACTTTCTAATGGGTGTATATCCTGATAAAAATCTTCTTGTTGAGGTGGATAATTTCCTTGAAAATTACTATGAATTTGAATAAGCAGCTACTGAGTGAAGATTCATTTTTTCAAGATTTGAAAAATGGGAGAAAATTAGAGATGAAATTTCAGAACATATGTGGTTTGATTATCTAAATAATTAAATATGAACCATGTTTTTCTCATATTTTTTAGTCATTTTACCAACATGGTTTCATTATTCAAGTATTATCTTCCTTGTTTTGAATTTTTATTCTTTATGATTTTATTTCATCTTAATGGATCATTGGAGATTTCAAACACTTAGAAATGTTTCTTGGTTATGAATAATTTTTCATTTATTATTTATAATTAAGGTTTTTTAAATGATTAAAAAAATCAAAAATATATAAGATTGTAAAATAGAAAATATTTCATAGACAAATCAAATGGATGATGTACTTATTGGAGCTTCATATCATGAATATATTGAAGGGAATAGCATCAATGGTACTTTCACTACTACATAATAAGATAATATTGTTAGAGAACTATGATATAAGTATAATTTATCTTTGGATAAGACTAAGATAAAGAATTAACTAAAGACAGTTAAGGAACATTTTTCAAAATGTTTGATTTATTTAAGCATACTAATGGTTTTTCATGTAGACCAATCTCACAACTTCTTATTAATAAACCTAGAGTATGGAATTAATTTATTGATGTATGTATTGTAATTTAATTTAATTTAATTTATTTATTTTTCCTAAAAATTAAAACTATGCACAAGTATAACATTTTTTTTCTTGTGTGTGTATATATGTATTCCCATAAAATAAAAAGTCTTCTTCTGAGAAACGGAATCATACTCCTATTGGTAATTATGATAAACTTTCTAAAAATTTTGTAAAATATAGAGTGATAGTTGTAGGTTCTCAAACCACTAAATAGAAAGTGAAAGAGTGGAACTACTTATCTAATAATGTGAATGAAGATAAAATTTAAGAGATTGGTGAGATGATGTTTCAAAATACATCAAACTTGAAAATTTTCAACACACCAAATGTAGATTCAGATGCAATGTCTCCTCTAGGATAAAATATTATGAAAAAAAAGAAACAAAAGGGTTTGGGTGATGATGAAAAATACATTTAAATGTAAGTTATGACATTTTATGAAGTTACATCTATCATGAGGGAGGGAAATTCATATTTGTACAGACCTCAAGGATGGTTACCAGGTGGAGAGGTGCATCAATAACTACAAGAAATAGGAACTTCCCCATAATTTATTATTGAGGTATATTTTTTTCTCACCAAGAATCCAGAGAAAACAAATCATTTTTTAAAATTCATAGTGGAGTTTAGGAAGGTGACTTTAGATGTTATGATTCATGATCTTCAAAATCATTAGTAACTCCCAGTTTCAAAAAAATTCATTTATTCAAGTTTTTCAGATTGAATTTTCAATGAAGGATTATTTGGTTATTAATTTTGAAAAATGAAAATGTTGAATAATGGTATCATTTGATTAGATGCTTGTATTTTTTTGGCATATTTTATCATTTAATTTGTTGTGTTATGAGTATTTATGTTTGCAGTTTGAATGTTATATGACCCGTATGATTTTTTTCTTTATACATGTTTAAGTCTTAAAACTATTTTAGGTACTTATGTAATACCTTGTGGATAACATGAATGGATATATTATTTTCCTTTATAATTTTTATTATGTGCATATAAATAATTTTGATTATAAATAATTATGTGTATATAAATAATCATAAATAATTTATAAATACTTTTGATTATAGATAATTTTTATAACAAATAATTATGCTTATATTTAATTAATAATTTAATGCTCCAATATTTTTAAGAATATTTCTTTTTAAATAATTTAATTTCTTCGATATCTTTCATTACATACAAGAGCGAGTTTAGACGAACCGTAAAGCATTATTAAAATATTATGTATTCGTTATTGATTAGTAATTGAATTGAAGGTATGAATGGTAATAACTAAATTATAAAAAATATATGGTCTACACATTTATAAAATGAATTCAATACTTATCAAATGATTATCCTTAAAAACCAAAAATATTTGAAAATAAAAGTGATGTTTTTCTAGGAAAAAAAATTATGCGTATAATATATTTTATATAAATATATTAAATTAATCCCTATTGGTGAATTATTTTAATAAAATATATATATAATTTACTTGATCAAATTTTTTAAATATTCAACAAATATTTTTCTAAGTATAGGATAAGAATAAATCGAGTTTTATGCTTAAAAATGTATTTTTTCTAAAAATGTGTGTTTGTCACATTTTAAACCCATACTTTAAAATTAATTTCTATAATTTATAGGTATTGAATTAGATAAAATTAATTTCATATTTATAATAATGATATTAAAATTTGGTAATTATGCACCTTTTATTTTTTTCAATATGAATAGTAATCATGGTAAAATTTATCACCTCGATAAAGGGTAAATTGGGTTAAATTAGATTAAAAATAAGTTATAAGGCCATTATTTTTCATCATAATTATTATTTGATGATGTTAATTATACCATTAACACCTAGGGCGATAAATTTATTTATTTAATGGAAACTTTCCTATGAAAATGACGTATATATTATTAAAATCAAAGAAAGTTATGAAATGTCACTCTTTTTATTTTTAATATCTCTTATGTGTCCACATAAGGAAAAAGTTTTATATGAACTAATATAAGGGTCTATTTTGATATTAATAGAATTTTTTTCATGATATAAATTTACTTTTAATTTTTATTAATTATATAATGGCATTAATTTTTTATGCAACGCCGATGTAGTATTTCTCCATTTAATAAAAAATATATTAATTGATTTTAAAAATATTAAAATTGATATAATTTTAATGAGTTAAGGTTACCCACAAATTTTCTAGATCTATATGAAATATTAGGTAGGTTTTAAATAATTATATTTTAATTTACCCTTTGTATTGATGTATTTAAAGTTAAATTAAATTAATAGTGTCAAAACTGATAATAACGACAATTTATCATAATAATATTTTATTAAATTATTTAAAAAAACTTGAAATAATACAAATTTAATTATTATATGTTTTAAAATTTAATAAATTTTCCATTTATGATCTAATTTTCTTCTTATGAGTAAAAATTACAACGTTTTAATATTGAAAAAGTTGTTGTAGTTAAAATTAAAATAGGTTAACTAAGGGTTAATCAAAATGATAAGGCTGAAAATTACACAAAAACTTGTATAAAATATATTGGTTGGTTGTATTATAATCCTATGAAACTTTATATTCTAATACCTTTCCATATAAAGGTATTTTTCTTTGGAAATAATTTATTATGATTTAATCTTTTGAGAGATTCCAAAAGTGCCCCTCGCATCAATTATAAAAGGTCACTTCCCCCTTCACTTCATTACACTACTTAGATCCTTCAAGAATTACCATAATATAGAAAATTCTATAATAAAATTCCATATAAACATTATAGAGGTGATTTTATTCTCAAAATACCAACTCTAGAGCCCTTAATAGGATATTTAAAGGAGTTCTTTCTAAGAAGAGGTGATCCCCTTAAAATGATTGCTTTATTTTATAATTTTCATTAAATCCTATAAATATATGATATTTATCATAAATTAATAAATTAATTATCCTAAATATGCTTAAATTTTGTTATTATTATTATAAAACACTATTATATACCCTCTTTCCCATCAAACATGAAGTGAAAGTATCTCTCGTGCGTACGTACGGTGTACCGTCTCCACATAGCGATTCAATTCATTTTCCACCACCATATTTTATGGATGGGTATTATGATGGTTTTTATATTTATATTTTATATTTATGTCACTTATTTAATTATAATATCATTTCTACATTCTTATAATCCAATCTTTTGGGAAACGATAATGTCGCTCGTGCATGCGTATGGCCTACCATCTCTACAATGCGATGTGATTTATTTTTTCCTTTATATTTCATATGAATGGTAATAAGGATTAATTTTATGAATATATATGATATATATTATATAATAATTATTTTATAAAAGTTAATTATTATTTACCTTTCTTTAATCCCATCAGTCGAAAAATGGAAACAACGTTCGTGCATACGTACGGCCTACAGTCTCCATGAACGGTGTAATTTATTTTTCTATCTATAATTTTTATAATTGATTATAAATATGTATGAAATTAATATATATGTTTTTATACCATTATTAATATTTTATAAATTATAGGACTATGATCAAATTATAAGAACTGAAACATGCTAAGAAAACAAAGCAATTATCACCTAAAACAATGATTTTAATAAAAAATTATTAATAAATTAGTGATAAGATGTTATAAATAAATCATACACGGTATGATATATATGAATATGGTTAGTAAATAATTTTATAATAAATGCATATTTATTATAAAGGAGGTTTTAATGTGAATTAAGAAAGGCGGCACTTGAAGTAAGGGTTTATTTCACAATCTCATCATTATTCAGGATTGTTTATGTTTAAGTCTCAATGGGGGAATATTTCTATTCCATGTATATGTTTTATAAAAATGTTTTCAAAAAGGTTTTTAATATTCTTATATAATTTTTTAAAAACATTTTTACCCATGTTTTAATTTTTACAAAATGTTTTGAAATAAATATTCTTGTCATTTTCCAAATGAGATACTTTATGACTTTTTCGAAAAAAATACTAAAGGAATGTATTTTTAACTTATATGGAATGAGTAGATTTTCTTTCCATAATAAATTCTAAATTATTTGAATTTTACTTATAATTTTAAAATTTTATTTTCAAATAAAATTTTTTCATTTATAAGTGTGAAGATTGTTTTAAAAAAAGTTATTTAAAAATGGAAAGGTTATTTTCATCAAGAATTATTCCAAGTGATCTTTTAAAATAATTTTCCATATAATATGAAATAACTTGATGTTACTTAATATTTACTAGGTATATGAACTAAGGATACAATCCTTTTTTTTATGTTTTATGTTTATGTTAAAAAGATAAAGTGTTTATGAAATCCATTTATTTTTCATGGGATATGCTATGGTGAAATGTTTATGAAACCCATTTTTTCATGGGTTATTATATGATGAATACTTTATGATATTGTGGAACACATATGTATGGTTTTAATTATGTAATGGGTGGGACCTATATCTCCTTCAAAATCATTGGTTAAATAATGATATCTCATGAGATAAACAAGACTGGAATAGAGAGTGAACATAGTTTAGTAAGGGACCTTGTCCACCATGATAGTATTATAAGTGAACCTTAACTACTATGATTATTTAGGGAGTGAACTCATTAAACTATTATAGTCTTGTAAAATTGTCTTCACTAATGAGAATATAATTTTCTCTACTTATGTGTATTACATTATTCCATGTCATATGCCAATGTTATTCTCTCAAGGTGCATGTTTCCATATGATTCATGTCTTATGAATAGACAATATTTATTAATTGGATCAATATTATGATCTTTAATATGCATGGTGTAATTTTCAAATTTTATGTTCATTTTATTCCCTTATGCTCATTTTATGCTTATATAGTAATTGATATCTCCCTTATTTTCCATTACTGAGCATTTGAGCTCACCCTTTTTATATATTTCCTTTCCCCAGGATATGAAGAAAGGTATTAAGTATGATCTTTTTAAAAGGGTAATAGTTATGAAAAAAATAAGTTGGATATGATGTAGATATTTTATGAACTATTTATTTATGTTTCTAAGTTTCCAAAGGCATTATACCTTTATAATCCTCATCTGTGTGTCTATATAATGTAATTAATATTAATCTAAAAAGATTTAATATCTATGTATGAAAATATTGGTTCATTATAGTCGGTATCAGAGGATATGTTCAGTTAACCTTAGGAAACTAGGATGAGAAAAATTTAGGGATAAGTCTATGTATAGGATAAAATCCTAATGTTTTGATAGCGATAATGAATTACCTAAGTTAAAAATAAGGTGTTATAAAATTAGGTGTCAGGATGTAGAAATATTATAAATGATTTTTCATGGTTATGTGGTTTTCCACTATGATTATTGTTTCAAACACTACGATTTTTGGTATTATTCATTGCTTGGAACCCATAGGAATCATGTCAATGATAAATTCAATGGATAATTCAATGATTTTACTCCTGAGAAACTGAATTTTATAGGAGCTGGAATATATAATATTGCAGCTAAGCTCATGAAACTTTCTCATGATATGAATCATGCTGATTTTCAAAATGATCAAATGAGGGAACAATGTACTACTGAATCATTCATGAGGCAACATACACATTATTTTAGTGGATATTATGATCCATTACTGGCTAATCAATGGATCAAATCCATTGAGAAAATATTTTATTTTCTTCAATTATTATGACATGAAAAGGTTGTCCTAATTGTTTATCATCTAGAAGGTTAAGTAGATCAACAGTGGAATCTTATCAAGAATATAAGGCAAGAAAAAGAAATTTAATCCATGGAATGGGGTGAATTTAAGGGGATATTATTCAGAAATTATTTCCCTTATATTCTACGTATAAATATGTAAAAGGAATTTCTTGAGATAAATTAAAAAAGATGATGAATCCATTGGTACATATGAGACAAATTTTACAAGTCTTTCACGGTATGCCTCTAGTTTAATTATTATTCCTGAAAGTAAAATTTATTGATTCTTTGGTGGATTAAAACCAAGTATCTAAAAATTAATTAGTCATAAGAGACTTTAGTGCCTATGAAGAAATTGTTCAACGTGCTCTCAAAGTGCTTATAGAGATTGGAGGTACCCATAAATATCATTGTTTTGATAAAAAAAATAAAAACAAATTCAAATTCAATTATAAAAAAGCATGGAGAAAAAAAGATGTGATTTCCTTTATGATCAAAGTGTGGGAAGGAAGAATGGGGTAAATTATATTAAGGGGATTGGTAAATGTTTCAAGTGTGGAAAGGAAGTTCATTAGGTAATTGAATTCCAAATTGATAGGAAGAAGTTAGGTAATGGTGGGAATAAATAGAAAGATCTACAGAATGCATCACACACGCTTCAATGCTTAAAATTCAAGGAGTATGGAAATTATTCCAATTAGTGCATGAATTCAAAGGTTTTTTATTATCTGTATTAATATCCACTTAAGCCCAGAGACAAAGAGATATCTCATGCAATCACGACTACCAAAGTGGGTTACAAGAATGGTGTAGTGAAAGGTGCACTTATCATCCACTCTAGAACAGTTAATGTCTTATTTGATTATGGATCCACCCACTCTTTTATTTCAAAATAATTTTATAATGGTATCATTGTATAACCTCAAAAATTATATATTGAGTTAGATATGAAAAACTACTAATGGAATAATAGTCACATATAAAGTTTATATTTCTTCTCTAGTTGAAGTTTGAGGTAAAGTGCTTCCTGCATATCTTTTGATTCTCCCCTGAGTTGAATTCTATGTGATTCTTATAATGGATTGGATTTATCTGTATAAATATCATATCAATTTCTAAGGGAAGTTTCATTTCATATTCTGAATGAAATTATGATCATTTATTGATGCAAGTAAGAATATGAATTTCCAATGGAAGTTGCTTCCATTTTGTGGGTATTAATTCTTGTAAATTAATGTTATACATATCAAATTGTTGGGTAGTAGCTCAATATTAATCTAAACCTATTTTATAGGAATTTTTTTATGTCTTTCAAGAAGAATTACTGATTATTCCACCTAATTGTGAATTTTAGTTTTAAATATAACTCATTCCTAGTGAAATTCCTATTTCAAAGACTCATTATAGAATGGACCCAATTGAGTTGTAAGAATTGAAGAAGAAACTCCAAGAGAATATTGATAAAGGATTCATACACCCTAGTGGATCACTATAGGTTACACCTATTCTATTTGTTAAAAAGAAATATAGATCAATAAAACTCTGTATTGATTATCAAGAACTTAACAAGATCATTATCAAGAAAAGGTATCATATAACTCATATTGATGACTTTTTTAATAAACTATGTATAGATCAATACTTTTATAAGATTTAACTTCATTCTAGATATCATCAATTGAGGTTCAAGAAGAAGGATATAACAATGAATACATTTCGCACAAGGTATGGACACTAGGAATTTATAGTTATTCTTTTTGGTATTACTAATGCATCTTTTATCTTCATGGACTTAATGAATAGAGTCTTTAGTGACTATCTTGATCAATTTGTGGTAATATTTATAAATGATATTCTTTTATATTCAAATAGTAAGGAAGAACATGAAGATCACTTGAGGATTGTGCTAAAGACCCTGAGGAAGGAAAATATTTAGGAAAATTTTACCAGTGTGAATTTTGGATTTATAATGTTTCATTTTTGGGACATATAATCTCTAGTGAGGGTATATCAATAGATCCTTCAAATACAGAAGTAATTAATAAATGGCCAAGACCAACCATGGTGACTGAAATCCATAGTTTTCTTAGATTGGATGGATATTATCAATGTTTTGTGAAATATTTATCATGATTATCTAATCCACTCACCAAGTTGAATTAGAAAAGAGTTAAATTCATATGGATGGAGGAATGTGGAGAGAATTTCAAGGAGTTGAAAAGAAGGTTGGTCAGTGAACCTATGCTCACACTACCCTATAGTGGAGAATGGTTTTTTATCTATAGTGATGCATCACACTACCCTATGCATCATATGGTTATATCTTATGTCTCATTCCAATTGAATCTCCATAAGAAAAATTACCCAATGCGTGATTTTGATTTTGATACAGTAATTTTTTCATTAAAGATATGGAGGCATTATCTCTATGTAGAAAGGTGTGACATATATATCGATCACAAAAGGTTAAAGTATATTTTCACTAAAAAATATGAAAATGTTCAAAAAAATTGGTTGGATCTACTTAAATATTATGACTGGACAATACATTACCACCCTAGGAAAGAAAACAAGGTGGCAGTTGCTTTGAGCCGAAATGATCATGCTAGCTTATCTATGATGAGGATCACAAAGGATCCAATATTTATGGATTTACATAGGATGGATTTGTAAATCTTAATGGAAGGGGTGAAATCTTATCTAGATCAAATAAATGTTCAGCCATCTATCTAATTTAAGATTAAAGTGATGTAGAAGGAAGATGTAGAACTGCAAAAGAAGTTGCACTACTGGAGTTTCCATTTATTATGATGAATCAATATAAATGGATGGACATCAAAAAAAATAATTTTTTATGGGATTCCATCATAATAAACATCATCACAGTTGTGTTTTTTTGTGAAGGTTTATCAAAAATAACCATTAATTTTTATGGTCAATTAATCCATCACGAATATTATACACAATTTTTTAAAATATTCAATTGCAATGGGTCCGTCGTAAATATTAATATTTAAAAAAATATATAAATAATAATAAAATAATTATAAAATTATAAAATCATAAATTATTAAAAATAATAAAAAAAATAACATTAATGCATTATTTCACAAAAAAATACATTTTTCACCCCAAAATACACAATTATCATAAAAAAGACAAAACATCAACTAGTATCAAATGGAGGAGGATCACTTGAAGATTCAGGTGGGAGGAAACTCTATACTAATGTCACACACAAGTCTTTACATATACACTGACATATGGTCATCTCTCCAATGTTACTGCTCATACCCCTCCTCCCCCTCTCTCTCTACATTTGTTGTATCATCTCATCCTAAGCTATCAACCTCTCCTTATACTATGCAGTGAATGATGATGATGAATATCCATGAGCTCCCTTCGAGCCAATAGATGACATCATAGAAGTACCATAATAACTCATAGGTTTTATTCGTGAACAAATACCGATCACCTAAATTTTCTTGATGCAATGAAAAGTTGTTTGTATCCAGGTCCCCTCATCAAAACTTAACTCACTAGTGAAATATACTTCAATCTCAGCTTAAATCCCTCTTGAATGAGAAGTCACAGCCTCATACATTTCCTTAAAATATAATTAGAAATTAGAATAAAAATATAATTAATATTAGTGAATTTTTTTAAAAAAATTACTAACCACAATATGGCATTGTCGGTCAGCAACAAGTTCTCCAGTATGAGGATTAATATAAATATTCTTATAAACTTAAAAGTTTGTAATATATAGGTTTAGTATAGTCCTTTATAATATAAAAAACATTTTACATTAAAAGTATATATACATTAATAAATAATATTACTTACCATATGTCATTGATATATACCAAATGTATGACTTCCAGCCCTATATGTAACCTCCTGCCTCCCTTGGATCTAATGTCCAAATGATGAACTCCTCCTAAAAGTATTTTCTAGAAATTAGGATCATAATCCATCCCATACCTAAGCTAACATATAGTTAGGTCAATGGGAGATGTATGACTGGTCAAAAATAGTAGCAGAAGCTCTATTTATAGCTCGCTTTTCTGAGGTTGTGTAAAAACTGATGAAAACACACATGTATAAAAATCTCTCATGCCTCCCAGATAGGATACTTCAGGCTATCAGAAATCAAAGACCATAAATTTTTAATGATAATTAAAAACAATATGTGAATAATTAAATAAATTTTAAAAAATAGATATTATCTAATAATGCATAATCTGGTGGTTGAACATCTACTAATAAATTACAATGGGAACTTGATCTCATGACACCCATGGCTCAAGAAATAATTTATTAGAATCACACTAGCCTACCCAATATCTAAATGTGAAAAATTGTGCAAATAAAAACAAATAATCATAATATTATTACCAAAATTAATATAAAAACATAATATAAAATAAATATCTTAAAAAATTAAACATACCTTCATAAATGAGGATCAAAATCAAGAGATGGATGTATCACTGGAATAGGGTCTCGAATAATCAATCGAGCAAGACCACATCACCTTCTAATAGGCGTAGCATCCTACAGATTAGATGAATAGGGATTATTAGTAGGAAGTCTGACATCAATGAGATAATGAAATAGATCATTGGGGGTATCTCCAACCATCTGAAACAAATAATCTTGCTTCTAAGAAACTTTTAATATAGATATCAAATATAAAAAAACTAATAGATACCAGAATATAATAATTTTACATGTAAATAATTATTAATACATATATAGAATATAAAAAAATAATAAATAATAGAATACAATAATTACCTATAAATAAATACTATAATATAATAATTTAAGCTGTAAATATTTGTTAATATATATATATAATAAAAAAACTAATAAATACCATGCTGAATATAGTATTCTTACCTATCAATAATTATTAATACAGATATCAAATATAAAAAACTAATAAATATTGGCATCAGTGAAGTAATAGAATAGATCACTGGTCCATCCATCTGAAACAAACAATATTACCAGTAAATAATTTTTAATTTAAATAAAAAATATAAAAAACTAATAAATACATGAATATAAAAAATCAATCATCATCTTCTTCTTCATATTTATTGAGTAAAATGTCTTCATCATCTTATTCAACATCATAAACTTCCATAAGATATTCAATTTCATCATCCCCTATTATGTTATCAACATTATCAATATCATCATCCTTTACTGGGGGTAACATCATTGATATTTATATCTCATTGGGTAAGAGATATATTTTATTTTGTTTCTTGAAAATTATCAATGTGTTGCAGTTCCATAGAACCATTTTAATTTTCAATAAAGTTATTATCATGGGATTTCATTTTTATTACACTCTACTGGTCATTCAAATATCACAAAACATCATAGAAATTTTCATAAAAAACTCGATGTCATTGATGTTCTAATATAAATGGTTCATTTTATGCAAGAATACTATTATATCTAATGTTAATAACTTCATGTCATATATGAACTTGTAACCCTCGATCAATATCAAACCAATGACATTTAAACATTGTTACATAATTTGGTCCTAGATAACATAACTCAATTATTTCATCCAGCATACCCATTATAAGATTTTACCAATTTAAATTGAGGGTTTTTTAGCAAACATAATTGAATATAAATTTTATTTTTATGTTATTTTTCCTATAAAAAATAAAAATTATTAATAATAAATATCATTACAAAATTAATTTTCCATTCCATATAAATTAACTTAACTTATCTATCTTTGAAACCAATATGAAAAAAAAATTGACGGTATTATTCAAGATCATCAGATATAATTTGTATTAATTTTTTTGATTTGGTCATCATATAGTCTACAAAAAAAAATAATGTAAATAAAGGTATATATTATAAAAATTTAAAAAATTAAATTAAATTATTACTTACTGCACAAATTATTTCATTTCTTCACAATTCAGTAGAACATATGTATGAGCTCTGTGTAGTTCTTCATTTTAAAGTCAGCATTCATGATAACCACCAAAACCAAGCTTGGGCTGATTAAAAATTGAAAACTGATAGTTTGTGACATTATAAAAAATTTGTCTCATTACGACCCATATGGTTATGTTTTGAAGGATGTTCTAATTTAAAATAATAAGACCACAAATTTGAAATTTCCTCCTACAAGTATGCTTCTGTAATTGACCCTTCAACTGATGCTTTATTATATACTTTCTTATTTAATTTTTGCATGCATCTCTCAAATAGGTACATCCATTGAAATTATACTGGACCTCCACATTTATCATCATGAAGAAAATAAAATATTAAATGTTCCATTGAGTCAAAGAAAGTAGGTGGGAATATTTTCTCCAATTTTCATAAAAGTTCAGGACATCTGCAAATATGGGTAAGATCTAGTCATGCCTTTACATTATCTTTGGTCTTATCGGGTGTGTCCATCATGGTATAAAATATGTTATCAAAAAAAATATTCTCAATATTCATTACATATAACATTGTGACAAACCAATAAATCAAACCAATATGGAAGCTCCCAAAAAAATACTCTACTTTATCCAATTATGATCTCTCCCAAAACCATTTATTTTTATTCATTTATTGTTGGTCCAAAAGTAACCGGAGGTAATGCAGAGACAATATATTTTTCCTAAATACCTTATATCATTATTGGAGGTTCATCCATTTCAATTCTAACTTTTGTAAAATTATTTATATTACTTAGAAAAGGGTTATTTTTGGGAAGAAATATCTGATGTTAGTAAAAATAACTAGTATTTCTCCCATTACCAATCATAAACTTTTTGCTTTCGTCCATGCAGTATGAAAATGATTTTAGACCATGTTTATTTCATTCGGATAACATACCATATATAAAAAAGTCACTAATCATCCACATTAATGCAACCTTCAATGTAAAATTATTATTTGAAACTATATCAAATATAGTCACATAATTGTTCTATAATGAAATTAACTCATCAATTAGTGGATTAAAATAAACATAAATATTAATATTCAAATGTCCTATAATTAATATCACCAAATATATATATGGTTCCTTCATCAGCATACAATGAGGTAAGATGTACGAATTAATGAAAATAGGCCAATAAGAATATTGACTTCCATAAGCACCAAATGGAAAAAACCATCAGTATAAATACCCAACCATATTTTATGAGGTTATGAAGAAAAATAAGTATTCATATGATCAAAGTGTTTCCATGAATCACCATCACATGGATGATTTAATATTTTGCTAATGGAAATATTTGATTTATTACTTTTCATCAATGTATCTATGTTGTGAGACATAATAAACATTGTAAATGGGGTGTAATTGGAAAATATCTCAACTGTTTCATAGAAAATTTGGACGTTCCTTATTATGCCTCTTTATATCATTATTCTCCACATGTTGGAAAATTAACTAATGATTCATAATCACAATAATATAAGATGCAGTCATTTTAATATACATGAATCTTATAATAACTAAGACCCAAATTATGGACCAACCTCTTAATTTCATAGAAACTTGTAGGTAATGTATTTTTATTAGGAAACAACAACTTAAACAATAATAACTTCTGATTGAAATAACTATTTGATATTCTAAAATATGATTTAATATCCATAAATTTTGCAACAACTTCAAGTTTAATCATCTCATTTCTAGGATATAAGGCCTCCTCAGTAGATTTAAACAAATTTTAAAATTGAGAAGTTTCAGATTCAGGATTTGGAATATTATTTTGAGTTATTGTTTCCTGAATAGATGGACCAATAGCCTCATCTAGTAAATTCTAAAATTATGGATTTAGAACCAAAAAAATTGTATTTTCTACTGAATTATGTTCACCATGTTGAAACCAAAAAATATAATCTTTTCTAAAACCAAAACGCAATATATTAAGTACAACATTTTCAAATTTTTTGAATATCCTAAGATCACATTTCTTAAATGGATATTTAATTATTCTTTAAGAAATAAATTCTGAATTCGACGATAAAAATGATATAAATGTTTCAACACCCTCAATTTAGACAAGATTTATACTAGATCTGTTGGTATTTCCTTACATGTTATTCTTAAAACCTTTATATATGTATATTAACATGTTTATATATATATATATATATATCCAATCATTTACAAAACTATATTTAAATTCTTTAAATAAATGAAAACCAATCAAAATATAACAAAAAAAACATGGTTTAACAACAATATCATACTCTAAGAATTATCATAATTCATCAAAAATTATATCACTATAACCATTATATACAATTGACTAATTAAATATATTTATATAAAATCCATCAATATCAGATATCCCTATAAATAATTTTCATAATCATCATATTTAAAATAATAATATAAAATAATAAACTTTCAGTAACCCTAAATACCAAACAAAAAAATCTATTAAATCTAAAGGTCAAATAATGAGAAAAATAGCTCAAATTAATTGAAATCAATTCATGTAGAGATATTGGACACCCAAATAGGGAATAATAAACTTATATTAACCCTAAATAAAAAATAAACCATAAAATCATGTAAATTTATTAACCTAGGTTTTGAACAAAGTAATTTTTGAATGATTTAAAGGAAAATTGTAAAAAAGAATGAAGGAGGACATAAGCGGATTCTATAGCTAAGAGATATGAGCCTAAATATACAATTAATCAAGTGTGATGGGAGTTTTCATATGATTTTGGGTTGTGGTCTTTAGAGGGTGTTCATTTGGCCAGGTATATGGTTTGAGAAACAAAGTGGAGGAGGAGATCCCATCGTGTGACTTTATAAATTTATTTTTTGTGATGAGATAATAGTGATTAAATTTATCCTATCGAAAAGGGTTTCATGAAAACCTTTTGCAATAGAGTACATTATCCATTATAAAAGGTTCTATAAAAGCTTATTTGCAATAGATAAAAATGTCCATCGTAAATAAGTTGTCGCTTATTATAATCCCACAGAATGGTGTGCATGCATGCCAAAATAATTTATGAAAGGACTGAAAATCCCATCATAAATAAATATTATTTTTTATGGGAATAGATATACATCACAAATAAATCCTTCTACCAAACTATTTGTGATGGGTATGTCATCCATTGAAAATATATTGTCTCAATTATGCATTATTCCTATAGTGGTGAGAAATATTCCTAAGTTCAACCTTCATTGTAATGGAATAATAATGTTCAGAAACCATGTATGTGTTCTTCCCATACCATATTTAAAGAAGGAGCTACTGGATGAGGCTCATATTTTATTATTCTCTATTCATCCTAGAAGTACTAAGATGTATAGACACTTGAAAGAATATTTCTAGTGGGATGGCATGAAGAGAGATATTGCAGAGTATGTTTCACAATTCTTGGATTTTCATCAATTTAAGGATAAAGACATAAGTCTAAGGGGATATTACAACCATTAACCATACATAAATGGAAATGGGAAAACATCACCATGGATTTTGTCATCAGACTCCCCAAAACATATAAAGCCCATAATGTTATATGGGTTATAGTATATCACCTTAGGAATTCATCACACTTCATTACTATAAAATAATATTTCTCTCTTGATTATATTTCTAGAATATATATTAAGTAAGTGGTAATATTTCATGGGGTAACACTTTCCATTGTATCTGATCGGTATCTGAAGTTTACCTTGAAGTTTTGGCAAAGTCTTAAGCAGGATTTGGATATAGAGTTAAGTTTTAGCACTACTTATCATCCTCAGATAGATGGTCAGTCTTAGAGGACCATTAAAACTATAGAATACTAGTTGATATCTTTCTCTATGGATTTCAAATTTAGTTTGGATCAACACCTACCTTTGGTAGAATTTTCTTAAAATAATAGCTTTCACTCCAACATTCATATGGATATTTATAAATCACTCTATGGTAAGAAGTGTAAAACTACAACATGTTGGAATGTATTTAGAGAAATAAATCTATTGGGACCTGATCTATATAATTAAATGATAGAGAGGTTTATATCTATTCAATAGCATATAAGATCATCTCGAATTCGACAAAAAAGTTATGCTAACAATCATTGAAAAGATCTAAAGTTTGGAGTGGGTGACAAGGTATTTCTATGAATATATCCCTAGAAGAGAGTGATGGGATTTATAAAGTAGTTAAATCTAATCTCTTGGTATATCAATCCTTTTGAAATTCTTGATCATATTGGGATTATAGTTTATCGATTGGAACTTCCACTGAATCTCTCTCAAGTTCATGATGTGTTCCATATATCTCTCCTAAGGAAGTACATACCTGATCCTTCACATGTAATAAAGTTAGAGGTTATACTGCCAGAGAAAGATATTTCTTATAAAGAATAATTAGTAGATATTATATATTATAGAGAGAAAGTTATATGAAACAAGACCACTCACCTGGTCAAAGTTTTATAGAAAAACCACCAATTTGAGGGAGCTGTGTGGGAACTTGAGGATGTTATGAGGCAGAAGTAACCTTATCTATTTGTATCATATTGATGAATTTAGAGGGAGAAATTTATTTTAAGGGGATTGAAATGTAACTCCCTGATATTTTTATTAAATATTTCTCTTTAAATAATTTTATTTCTTCAATAACTTTTGTTACATGTAAGAGTGAGTTTAGAATAACCACAAAACATTATTAAAATATTATGTTTCTATTATTTATTAACCATTGGATTAGTGGTATGAATATTAATAACTAAATTATAAAAAAATATATGGTATACATATTTATAAAATTAATTCATTAATTATCAAATTATTATCATTAAAAACAAAAAATATTTGAAAATAAAACTGATTTTTTTCTGAAAAATTGTATTTACACTTACTGTGTATTTTATATAAATAAATTAAATTAATCCCTATTATTAAATTATTTTAATTAAATTTATATATTATTTACTTGATCAAATTTTTTAAACATTCAAAAAAAATCTAAGCATGGGATGAGAATAAATCCACTTTTATACAAAAAATATATTTTTTTTCTAAAAAGAAGTTTTTGTCACATTTTGCACACATATTTTAAAATTAATTTATGAAATTTATAGTTATTAAGTTATATAAAATTGACTGAATATTTATAATCATGAGGTTAAATTTTTTTAATTATGCACCTTTTATTTTTGGTCAATATGAATAGTAACCGTGGTAAAATTTATCGCCTCGGTAAAGGGTAAATTGGGTTAAATTGGATTTAAAATAAGTGATAAGGCCATAATTTTTCATCAAAATTATTATTGAATTAATTTAGTTTTATCTTTAATACCTAAGGTTTGAAATTGGGTTATTTAATGGACACATTTCTATGAAAATGACTTATATATTATTAAAATAAAAAAACATTACAAAATGTCACTTTGTTTTTAATATCTCTTATGTGTCCACACATAGGGACAAAAGTATGATATGAACAAATATAAAATTATATTTTTATATTAATAAAATTAGTTTCATGATAAAAAATTATTTTTAATTTTTATTAATTATATAATGGCCTTAATTGCTTATAAAACATTGATGTAGTATTTCTCCATTTAATAAAAAATATATTAAATGATTTTAAAAATATTAAAAGTGATATAAGTTGAATGATTTAATGTGAATAATGAATTTTATAGATTTATATGACATATTATGTAAGTTTTAAATAATTATATTCTAATTTACTTTTTTATGTATTTAAAGTTAAATTAAATGAATAGTCTCAAAATTGACAATAATGACATTTTATCAAAATAATATATTATTAAATTATTTAAAAGTAATAAAATATTTAAATAATACAAATTTATTATTATATGTTCTAAAATTTCATAATTTGGCTATTTATGTTAAAATTTTCACCTTATAAGTAAAAATTACAACATTTTAATTTTTAAAATTTTGTTCTCGTGGTTAAAATTGAAATAGGTTAACTAAGGGTTAATCAAAATGATAAGATAAAAAATTACACCAAAACTTGTATAAAATATATTGGTTGATTTTATTACAACCCTATCCCACATTATATTTGAATATATTTTCATTTGGAGGTATTTGTATTGGGAAAGAGTTTATTATAATTTAATATTTTGAAAGATTCTAAAAGTTCTCCTCACCTCAATTATAAAAGGGCACTTCATCCTTCACTTCATTACACTAAATATATCCTTATATGTATATATACCAAATTCAATTCTACACATCCCCATCCAAATTATATAGGTTTTGGTATTTGAAAAAGACCAACTCTAGAGTACTTAAGAAGAGATTTAAAGGAGTTCTTTCCAAGACAAGGTGATCCCCTCAAAATGATCACTTTATTTTATAATTTTCTTTAACTCCTATAAATATATTATATTTATCATAAAATAATAAATTAGGTGTCTTCAATATTCTTAAATTTTATTATGATTATGAAAATACCATTATATACCCTCTTTTCCATCAAACAAAAAGTGAAAGTGTTGCTCGTGCATGCGTACGGCGTACCGTCTCCACGTAATGATTTAATTCATTTTTCACCGATATATTTTATGGATGGGTATTATAATGGGTTTGATATTTATATATTATATATATGTCATAATTATAATTATAGATTTATAATATCATGTCTACCCTCTTTTCATCCAATCTTTTTGAAAACAATAATGTTGCTCGTGCGTGCGTATGGACTGTCATCTCCACGATGCGATGTGATTTGTTTTTCATTTATATTTAATATGAATGGTAATAATGATGAATTTGATCAATATATATAATACATATAATATAATAATTATTCTATAAACATTAATTATTATTTAACTTTCTTTCATTCCATCAATCAAAAAATAGAAGCAGGGTTTCTATGTACGTATGACCTACCATCTCCATGAATGGTGTAATTAATTTTTATATATATAATTTTTATAAATGATTATAAATATGTATAAAATAAATATTTATGATTTTTATACTATTATTAAAATTATTTGAATTATTTTACTATGATCAATGTATAATAACCGAGAATTCTGAACGAAACATGCTTGGAAAATAAAGCAGTTATCACCCAGAAGAGTGATTTTAATAACTAATTATTAATAAATTGGTGATAAGATGTTATAAATAAATCATGTATGGTATGATAGATATTAATATGGTTATGAAATACCATTATAATAAATCCATATTTATTATACATGAGGTTTTAATGGTAATTAAGAAAGGAGAGACTTGAGGTAAGGGTTTATTTCACAATCACATCATTATTTGTGATTATTTATGTTTAAGTATCCACTAGGGAATATTTGTATTAAATGTATATGTTTTATAAAAAAAATTTCAAAAAATTTTCTTCTATTATCATATAATTTTTGAAAATCATTTTTACCCATGTTTTACTCTTTACAAAATGGTTTGAAATGAGTCTTTTTGTTATTTAGCAAATGAGGTACTTTGTGACTTTTACAAAAAAATATAGAAGGAATGTTTTTTAACTTATATAGCATGAGAGTATTTTTCCACCATCATTGCACCTCAATTATTTTAATATTCATTTATAAGTTTTTAATTTTATTTTCAAATAAAATTTTTTCCTTTATAAGTACATGAATTTAAAAAAAAAGTGATTTCAAAATGGAAAGGTTATTTTCATCAAGAATTATTCAAAGTGATATTTCAAAATAATTTTCCATATAAGGTAAAATCCTTTAATGTTACTTAAGAATTATTTGGGGTATTAACTAAAGATACCATCCTTATTATTTTTCTGTATGGTTTATGTTTATGGTAAAAAGATGAATTGTTTATGAAATCCATTTCTTTTCCATGGGTTATGTTTTGATGAGATGTTTATGAGACCCATTTTTTCATGGGTTATAATATGATGAATGATTTATGATATTGTGGCACACAAATTTATGGTTTTCATTATGTGATGGGTGGGTCCTATATCTCCTTCCAATGTATTGGGTAAATAATGATATCTCATGAGATAAACATAACTAAAATGGGGAGTGAACCAAATTCAATAAGGGACTTTGTCCACCATGATACTATTGGGAGGGAACCTTAACTACTATAATGGTTTGGGGAGTGAATCCATTACACTATGATATTCTTGTAAAACAATCTTGACTATTGAGAAAATGATTTTCTATACTTATGTGTATGTCAAAATTCCATGTCTTATGTCAATGTTATTCTCCCAAGGCTCATGTTCCTTTATGACTCATGCATTATGAACTATCAGGATTTATTCCTTAACTTGAGATTATGATCATTAATATATAGGGTATAATTTTCAAATGTTATGTTCATGTTCTTATGCCCTTATTCTCATGTTATTCTTATCTAATCATTGGTATCTCCCTTGTTTACCCTTATTGAGCATATGAGCTCACCCTTTTATTATGTTTCCTTTCCCCAAGATACGAACAAAGGTATTAAGTATGATATGTCAAAAAGGGTTCTAGTTATGAAGAAATAAGTAAGAGATGATGCAGATATTTTTTAAACTAGTTGTTTATGTTTCTAAGTTTCCAAAGGCAATATACCTTTACGATCCCCAGGTGTGTTTTTGAGTAATGTAATGAATATTAATCTAAAAATATGTAATATCTATGTATGAAAAGATTGGGTTGTTATAAATAATTTATAAATTATTTTGAATTAATAATTATTCTTAATGAATATTTATGAATTAATAACTATTTTGAATTAATAATTCTGAAATAATAATAATTTTTTATGAATAATTATTTTAAATTAATATTTTTGAATTAATATTTTTTAATTAATATTTTTTAATTAATATTTTTTATTATCTTTAATTAATTATTTTTAATTGATATATTATATAAATAATTTATAAATAGTTTTGACTATATTGAATTAATAATTTTTATTATCTTGAATATATTTTAAAAAAAATTAAAAATTTGTATTAATATATGTTTTTTAGTTTAATGTTTACTTAATTTTAGTGATATGAAATATAATGATTAATTAAAATAAAAAATTATTATTTTATGATTTTTTAGGAAAAAATGTAATAAAAATAATTTTTTAAAAGAGAATTATTTGTTTCATTTAACATAAATTGTTGATGTTGGGCATACATGGTGGAAGGTATGTTATCCATGAGAATATAATCTATGGTTGTTTTTGGTCATGGGAAAGTATGCCCAGTAATCCTGTGTGTGTATGTTTTTTTCTTAATAAAGGTTATTTGTGTCATTTTCATACAAATAAATTCTTTTCTTTTCTTTTAAAAACTATCACTAAAAAAGATGGAAAAAATTATAATAATTTCTTTTTTTAACTAAATTTCAATTCCAAAAAAAGTGAAGAAAAATCAAAATCATTTTTTATTTTATTTTACTAAAACATGACCAAACATAGTGTTAAAGGTTTTTCATGATGATCTATATAACATCCCAACTCAAACCACTAGGTGCTAGAAGGTTACATGACCTCATGTATGCCTTGTAATAGCCTAGACCTTCTGGTCTGTTACTTTGCCAAAAATCTAATGCTGAAGGTGTCTGGGGGTAGTCCGGGGTGTTTTTGAGACATGTGAGTCATTCAAATGGTGACTCATTTCAAAATTTTGCTAAATTTTTAGTTTTACAATGGTAGCATGTTCTGGAGGTAGCTCATTCTAGCAGTATCTCATCTTGGCAGTATCTCATATTGGAAATAGCTCATTCTGGCTATAGCTCATCCTAGTGGTAGCTCATCCTGGTGGTGACTCATTGGTTGTGACTCATCTAGAAGTGACTCGCTAGTGATGACTTGCTACTGGTGACTCGCTGGCGGTGACTCGTCAGGCAGTGTCTCATCTGGTGGTGACTCCTCGGTGGTGACTCGCTAGTGGTGACTCGCTGGTGGTGACTCGTTGGTGGTGACTCACTGGTGGTGACTCGCAGGCGGTGGATCATCTGATAGTGACTTGTTGGTAGTGAATTGTCTAGAAATGACTCACTGATAGTGGCTCGCTGGAGGTGACTAGTCTGGCAGTGACTCATCCTGATGATGGTGGTGACTCATTTCAATAGTTTTCCAAATTTCTATAATTTTCCAATTTTTCCAGTTTTTTTCATTTTGACATCTTTCTTTAATGTAAAATGATTTTAATGCAATGTCTAAGAGGTTTGGAATCCATTTCAAAGGATATCAATATTATCTTTAATTTTATAAAATTTTGGGGGCTTTTAAATAGTCAAAATGCATGTTCTTGGTTAGATCCTCTTTTAACGACAATTCAAACTGTATCCAATCATCGTTTCTCAGATCTAATCTTTATAAAGATGAGATATCCTTCCCTTCGTTATTTTAGTATAAATTTTTCTTGAGACTAGATGTTCCCAAGACCTTCTTCCTTGTATATTTTTCCTATAGTTGGTTCATGTTTCCCTGGATATCTTCCTACTATACGTGCACCTCTGTTTTTGGTGCAATAAGGCAGTTTCAATCATATTTCTTCTAGGTAGGATTTCCTTCATCTTTCTTATTTGTGTATCATGCCGGATGGGTATATAAATTTTTATACTTAGAGATATGGTCGATTATGGATTAATATAGATACTCTAATTGGTTTAAAAACAATATAAAGGGGATGGGGAATGGGACATATGATCTTACTATTTTATTGATATTTTGATCGATGTTGTAAATTGTATAGGCTAAATACCCACTGAAAATTATGGCTATTGGGGGTCCTTTTTTGTTCACTAGTTTATGGATTGTGGAATACATTCATATTATGTGGTTTCTAATGTCACTTATTATATAATTGTTTAACCATATACATTCGATTAAAATAAATGGATTCCATAGTATTATATGGTTTCTGTGATAACACCCTAAATTAAGTGAAAAAGAATAAGGAATGCCCTGCTAAATCTATAAGTATGTTTTGCTCTATTATGTGTTGTAATGTGTTTTTGGACATAATTGTGTGTTGTGGGTTGGTTCCAGTGATATGATGTATAGAATATGATTGTTTTGTGATATGTGGGGGTAGTGGATGAGATGATTCATGCAGCAGGGCTACAATGATGGTTGTGTGGTTATGTAACTAGGTTGTGGTGGAAGATAGTTTTGGACTTCGTTGTTAGTCAGTTTTAATGTGTTTCTTGCTACGCGTTGTGTTGTGATAGTTTCTTGGTTGGTATGGATGGAGAAATGAATAATAATCATGAACTGGAATTATTACATGATAATGATTTAATCTACATGCTTAACGGAATGGGTTGGTAATGGAGAATCTAAAAAATGGTTTAACATTAAATAAATACTAAAAACAAACTTTGGATTATGTTTTTCTATTATGGTGTTATGCATTTAGAGGTGGTAGTAAATTGGGGAAGTCATGAGTATGTTGGTGTTTTGCTTGTAAACCCATAGGTTGATCTTGTGTGCATTTCTATATATATATATGTATAAAAATTTTATGTTTATGTGATTTCTATATACACCCCACCCATGTTGATAACTATGTGTCGAACACCCACATCGTCACATGGGGGGTGTATTTCCCAACATCACAGTGGGAGGATAGATGGCTGGTCACCCACTCTTCCTTACTCCCTCTTCTAGGTGATTAAGGACCAAGATTCTTCAGGAAGTATGTGATGAGATTTAGTATCCCATGTATCTTCAGGATGAGTTTTATGTGATGTTCTAGGTTTCTTTGGGATGAGTTGTGATGTGGTATCTTGGGTGTCTTCAGGATGAGTTGTGATGTGATGTCTCAGGTGTCTTCGCGATGAGTTGTGATGTGGTATCTTAGGTGTCTTTAAGATGAGATGTGATATGTTGTGAGTCTCATGTATGTGCAAGAGGGATGTGATGTGGAATATTTGGAGGTGGGAGCGCCAGGACATTTTTTTTGGATGTGAGAGAGGCTAATCAGTGGTAAAGTGGTGTGGGGTACCCTATGATCAATGTGTTTTATATTATTTTATATTGTTTTTCTTTCATTATTTGGTGAGAGATCCTTAGTGAGGTTGGGGTTATGGTTAGTCTACCTGTTTGGTACTGTTTGGTTCTTCTATTTTCTCATGTGTGCATTAGTATGCTCCTTCCTCTTGTGCATGAGAGACTTTGGTTTTCCTAATGAGTATACTTGTATACTCACCCTATGTATATAAAACTATTTTTAGGTTTATAGGAGAATAATGTGTATCGTGATCAATATTACTAGCTCAGACCTTGGGATATTTGCTATGTTTATGATCTAGTTTTGTTTTTGGGTACTGACTTTAGAGACTTTTATTTGTATCAATTCTATTTACACATGAATTGTGGGATGGTTTTTAGTTTTCTTATATATATATATATATATATATATCATGGATTTGGTTTTGGTTGATACATCTTATCTCCTGATCTTGTTTCCTAATAAAGGGCAATGCCTCTTATATTGTGAGATTTGTACACCCTTAGTGCTAGTCACCAACCGAGAGCCTACTAGAGATGGGACTCATGATTCATTATCTCCCTTACTTCATTTTCAGCCTAGGAGGGGTATTTTTGGAGGGATGGGTCATTGAATATTGGTATCAGAGGTGATAGTTGAGAGATATAGTGGAGTTTGGAGTTAGGAACAATAAGGAATGCATGTGTTGGTATGGAAATAGTTTCATTTGACCTTTTTGCGTAACATAGGTCAGGGAGACCATCTAGGACATGGGATTTAGGGCCCTCCATGATCCAGTGCATGGGGTCTGAGCTTATTGAGTGACCAAGTGAGATGGGACTACTTACAGGGTAGATAACTAGAAGAGGCACATGCATCATGAAGACTTTTGTTCTTGTTTGAATTGGTTTTTTTAGGGAAATTCAAAATGGATAAAAGAAATTGAATGGATTAAAGTTAATTAAAATATATCATAATGAAAATCTATACTATCGAGCTTAGGAAATCATTATTTCTCTTTCATCTATGGCTCCTGGTCATCGTCCACATGTGGCTTAGGTTGTAGAGGTTCAGCAAGATGACTTGGTTGATCACCGAATGGTTGATCTGACTGAGGATGATGATCAGTGGAAGAGGATGTTTCACACTTTCCAGTGGAAGGCTTTAGAAACTTATGAGGGGATCATTTTTGATATATAAACTGAGAGTTGGATAGAGGAGTTAGAGATAATTTTCGGTTTGATCTGATCCCCAATGGAGTATAGGGTCCCTTTGGTGGTTATTTATATTTGAGGAGCTAAGCGCAAGTGGTGGACGTTGTATCTTGGTGAGAGGAAGGAGGTAGATGTTTCATGGGTCAACTTCCTGAAAGAGTTTCAGGCAGAGTTCCTTTCGTTGACTATGAAGGCTGAGAAGAGGTGGGAGATACTCTCCCTTTAGTAGGGGAGTATGTCTATGTAGGATCTTGGGATTAAGTTCAAGGACCTTTTTTGCTTCACACCGTATCTTTTTTCGAATGAGGAGTCCCAACCGAGGTGACTTGGGGAGTGTTTTTTGGTCTTCACAGATCACAAGAGCTTGAGGTATATATTTTCCCAGTGTGACCTGAATCTAAAAAAGTGGAGGTGGATGGAGTTCCTTCAAGAATATGATTTTTCGTTCTACTACACCTCAAGAAAGGGGAATGTCAAGGCCAATTATTTGAGTAGAAAGTCACATAAAGATGTTCTTTGGGAATCTTGGGATGATTGGAGAGCAGTGGAGTAGTTGGAATCCTTGCACTTAGATGCAAGATTGGATGGTGGTAGAGGTTATTTATTTCAAATGACAATGTATTATTCTCTGATGCGGCAGGTGGAGGATTCTCAGTGGGGAAAATTAGAGGCTGAGGTGATGCGTGATCATGTTGGCCATGGTGATGCTCTGGAAGAATGGTAAGAGGATGGTCAGAACCAGATGTTACTTTGTGGAAAGTTGTTTGTTCCAGTTTTAATGCATGATGGACTCCTTTGTGAGTTTTATAGATCACCTTTGGCAGTACAACCATGATTTTCTAAGATGTATCACAGATTTAGGCTTCAGTTTTGGTGAATCAGGATGAAATGGGTAGTGGCAGAGTTTGTAGAAAAGTGTTTGGTTTTCTAGAAAGTAAAGGCTAAGAATCATGTTCCTAGTGGTGTGTTGCAGCCCTTGGATGTTCCCTAATGAAAATGGGATGACATATTGATGGATTTTTTCACAGGGTTACCTAGATCTTAGGGAGGTTATGATGTTATCTAGGTGATCATGGATCAATTGATGAAATTATCCCACTTTTTAGTGATCAAGGAGTCAAATATAGTGGATTATTTGGTTAAGAGGTGTGTGGATGAGGTGGTGTGGTTTTATGGGGTTTCAAGGTCTATTGTCTTATATAGGGTCACAAATTTTACCTCATGAGTCTGTAGGGGATTGAAGCATGCTTTTGGAACCTAGTTATGCCTCAGCACTACCTTTCACCCTCATACGAACGGGCAGATAGAACAGACTATCCAAACATTATAGGATATGTTGCAGGTGTGTATCTTAGACTTTAATAGATCATGGGCACAAAACCTGACCTTGTTCGAGTTTTATTATAATAATATTTATCACTCTTCCATTGGTATGTCCCAGTTTGAGGATTTGTATGGGTGACCATGTCATTCTCTATTGTGCTGGACTCGGGTTGGGGAGGTAGCAGTTCTTGGTCCTGAGGTAGTGTAGAACACAATAGAGAAGGTCCAGTTGGTTAGATATGGGATGAAAGTAGCACAAGACTAGAATAAGTCTTATGTTGATCATAGGAGGATTAATCTAGAGTTCGATGTTGGATACCACATGTTCTTAAAGGTTTCCCCTCAATGTGGGAAGTGGAGGTTTTTAAAAGGAATTAAACTCTCTCCCTGATTTTTTGTACCCTTTGAGGTGTTGAGGAATGTTGGTGAGGTAGATTACTAGTTTTCACTTCCACCTTTACTATATTGAGTCCACAATGTCTTCCATGTCTCTCAGATCCATTGATATCTTCATGATGACTCATATGTCATTGATTGGGGAAAGTTGGATATTGAGGATGTTGCAACCTTCATGGAGCATCTGGTGGAGATCCAAGACCATTGATAGAAGGTGATTCAAGGACAAAACATTCCCCTGGTTTAATTTCTATGGAGGCATGGTGGTTTAGAGGAGAGTAAATGGGATCATGAAATGAAAATGTGGGCCCAGTTTTCAGAGTTGTTTTGAGTTTTCCTTTCTCTTTCTTTCTTCATGATGTGATGTTTGGATCCTTTTGTTTTATGAGATTAACTATTTTCATTTCTTTGAAATTTTTTTGGTGTGATTTGTGATAAATTCATAACATATGAAAATGGTAGGACCTGATTTCTAATCGATATGCATTAACTACGATGTGATTAAACTCATGTGGGTAAGTTAGTGCCGCCTCGAGTGGATAGTATCTTGACATGGAAGATGGAATTACCTGATTTGTGTGTTTAGGATGGTGTGGTTTGTTGGTTTTATAGGTTTTTATTTTGTGCTACATGGAGGTTGATATGGTTGTGTAGTGTGTTTTGGGGTCATTTGGGTTGTCATGTTTGGTTAGTGGTGGTGTTTCAGGTGTAACGTATAACAACCCTGATCTTTATTACACACTTAAACATGATTTATTACATAAAAATTACTTGATAAAACATATAAGATCAAGATTTCTAGTGTCTTTAGGTCTTAGGATCATTACATAACAACTTAAAACATAAAATAAAACATCTTTATTGAAAACTTCCTTTACATGACTACTACATTCCCTCGTACTTATCATTGCATGGGATAACCTGAGGAAATGTATAAGAAAAGGGTGAGATATAAAGCCCAGTAAGGGAATAAACATGGAATAACATGAGGAATACAATACATTTTAGACAATAGGCATATCAATGGAGAACAAGATAAACATGAACATAAAGGTGTGATAAATCATGATAATCATAACATGGAGATGTGGCAACAACACTTAACATAGAATTAAAATGAGCTAATGATCATTGCACATGGAGCATGAGTAAAACCTCATTGCACATGAATCATGAGTAAACCCTCATTTAACTTGAATTATAATGATTAATCACTCATTGCACATGACGTATCATGATGCTATACTTTACCCAATGCATTGGAGCACTATCAGGGCGCACCCTTCTTAAACATTTAATTTCATGCATAAGTGTGCCACATGGATTCATTAAACATCATCATTTATTACAAGATAAAGGAATGTGGAATTAATACATGAAACTCTATAATCAATAAGTAAATTTTCATAAAGTTGAATACCCTTGATAGAGAAATGGGCATGGTATTCACAACACAATGACTTTGGCTTGGAAAATCGGTGCAATTTCGGCAGTGTAACGGCGTGACATAAGAATTCATAAGAAGGGTTTATGAGAGAGAAAGGGGTGTCTCATCATATTTTCATGAAATTGACAGTAATTTGGTCATATAGATACATGTCCCAACAATTTTAATGGAATTTATATTCCTAATACAAAATAATTTCTTGAATTTAAACGAGGAGAGAGAAATTCCTTTCGGAATTTCGACATAGTAACGGGTGTACATGGAAGGAATTAATGAGAGATAAAGGGGTATAACATCATTAAAAAATAAATAGGGAAGTATGGGGGAGGTTATAAACCATACCCTAACATTTATAATTGAAATTAAAAGGGCATAACAACTTAAATAAAATTGGACAAAATGAGAAAGGAAGAAAACCCTTACTTGGAAGTGTGATCCCAAAGGCTTGGGAGAGGCTTGAGAGAGGCTTCTTGGGAGCTTGGGGAATCTTAGGAGGATTATAGAGAGAGTATGGTAGAGGTTGGATGAACTCAAAAGGCTTTTAGTGAAGAGGAAGTTGGATCTTGGGTGGGTTTATATAGGAAAGGAGAGGGAATTTTTTATTATTTAGGTTTGGGACACCTCACATTAAACTAATCAAAACCACAAACCAGACCATGATTTTTGCCCATGGTTTTTTCCAAAGGGGAGTGGAAAAAATATTTTATAAGGAAAATGACTGAACTTATTAAAATAATAGTGTTTCTTATGTAGAGGTGAGTCACACTCTCAAGGAAAACAATTTAAAAAGACAAAATGTTTTATAAGTCTTGAAGGGTCCACTAAAGATTTTTAAAATAAATCAAACAAACCCAAAATCACATTATTTTAATGGTAAAACATATATTGGCTGAACATGATGTTTATATTATTTTATTACATCACCATTTAGTCATTATGATGTCATAAAACACATTATATATTTAAACGGTATTTAATTTTTACCCAAAAATTTGACTGTCTCAAAAAATTATAAAAAATTAACCATTGGATAATTTTGATGTCATGATTCCAAAAATAATATTCATTTTATCTAAATAATTTTCTAAATATGTTAATTTTTACTTTTAAAATAAAAACCGGCATTTATCAAAAATTCATGGGTTTTGACAAAAACAACTTTCAAACCTTAATAAAAATTACAATTGCATTCATAAAATTATACGATCATTTATATTTAATAAAAAGTAATTTAATAATAATAATATTTTATTAAAATATTATTTAATTCAAAAATTCATTAATTCATAAAAATAGATTTTTTAGTTGAACATTAACTAAAAATCCTATTTGCGCTTTAAAAACTATTTAAAAAGTAACAATAATAAAATGAAAGTATATTATTTATTTTATACAAAAATAATGTACATAATCATAGTACTAGTGTATTGTTACATAACCCCTTAAAACACCTTCATAAGACCTTAGGGTAAGGTGCGCGATGGTGACAGACTCTTGGGGTGGCTCGGATAACATTGCTCGAGTGTTAACCTCTATCAACTTCCACTTCTCCCATAGTTGGCTCCTCTCAAGCTTAAAATATTCAAGCTCGGCTTGGTCTTGGTCAAGAGCAAAGCCCAATGGCGCCACCTCCTTTCCAAGCTTTGAAAAATGGGCTTCGTACAGGGCAAGTCTACTGGATGAGGCCATCGGCTCCTTTGTCTGAGCAAATTGGATTCGTTAAAGACTTATATTTATACTAATCATGTGATCACTATTCAACAGCTATATTAGAAATGGTTACAATTATTAATGGTATTTTAAAATCCAAAAACATAAAACCCAAGAATTTCCTTTGTCTGAGCAAATTGGATTCGTTAAAGACCTTGAATTTAAAGTTGGAGACATGGTATTTCAACTCTGGGCTGCCTTGATATGTCGCTGAATGGTTTTCACCTTCTCCACCATTTCATCGACCATTTCTAGTCCTAACAGCTTACGCTCACCGACTTCATCCCATCATGTTGGTGTTCTACACCTATTCCCATACAGGGCTTCATAAGGTGTCATTTGGATGCTCGAGTGGAAACTGTTGTTATAAGAGAACTCAACCAGAGGAAGATGTTGATCCCATCCTCCTTTGAAGTCCATTGATCATGATCTCAACATGTCCTCAAGTGTTTGGATAGTCTTCTCGGATTGGCTATCATTTTGAGGATGATAAGTCATACTGAAGTTCAGCTCAGTATCCAGATCATGTTGAAGACTCTTCCAAAACTTAGAGGTGAATATTTGATCTCGATTAGATACAATAGATAGTGTTACTTCATGCAGCCTTACCACTTCCCTGATATATATCTATTCCAGTTGATCCAATGAGAAATCCTCCTGAATAGCAATGAAGTGTGCAGCCTTTGTAAGAAGATACACAACAACCCAAATTGAATTGTTGCCTTTGGATGTCTTCAGAAGTCCAATGAAAAAGTACATGGTGATGTTCTCTCATTTCCATGCTGGTATGGTCAATGGTTGAATCATCCCCTTAGACTTCTGCCTCTATGCCTTCACTTTCTGACACTCCAGGCACATTGATATATACTCAGTGATCTCATTCTTTGTATTATCCCACCAATAATTCTCTCAGAGATCTCAATACATATTTGTGTTTCTTAGGTGAATAGAGAAGTTTGAACTATGTGCATCATCCAAAAGTTCCTTCTTTAGCTCTGAACTTGATGGAACACATTATTTTACCAAATCTCACAATTCCATCTTCATTAACATTGAAATCCAAGGATTTAACTTTTTTAATAGCTTCCACTTTCTTCTAAATTCCCTCATCATCCTTTGGAGCATCCTTTATCCTTTCCAAAAGAGATTTTTGAGAAATAATTTGTGAAAGGATTGATGATGTTACCTTCTTTATTATTCCCATGTCCATCTTCATCAAATATAAAAAGATTGGATCCTTTTAAATTCTTAATAATGATAGAATCGTTGGGTCCTTTCTACTTAGAGCATCTGCCACCTTGTTCACTTTCCCATGGTGGTAATGGATTGAGCAGTCATAGTCTTTGATTAGCTCTAACCATATTCATTGGTGCATATTCAACTCTTTTTTGTGAATATATACTTGAGGCTTTTTTGGTCTACATATATTTCACACTTCTCCCCAAAGAGATAATGACGCCAAATTTTTAAAGCAAAGATCACTACTGCCAACTCCAGGTCATGTGTTGGATAGTTCTGCTCATGAAATTTCAATTTCCTTGAAGCATAGTCAATGACTTTGTCATTTTTCATCAACACACATCTCATTCCCTTCTTTTAAGCATCACTAAATACCACAAAAATTTCTCCACTTGTGGGTAAAGTGAGCATGGGCGCAGTGATAAGCCTCTTTTTCATCTCCTTAAAGCTTTCTTCACATTCATCGGTCCAAGTAAAATTTACTCCCTTCTGAGTTATCTTGGTAAGAGGGTTGGACGATCGTGATATCCATTTAACCCCAAGAAGCTACTGATATCTGTTACTGATGGTGGCCTCATCCATCCCTCTATTGTGGCTGTCTTGGAGGGATCCACAAATATCCCATTGCTTGTTATGATACGGGCCAAGAATGAGACCTCCTTCAACTAGAACTCACACTTGCTGTACTTTTCATAGATTTTCTCCTTTCAGAAGGTCTCTAGTACAGTTCTTAGATACTCCTCATGGTCCTCATTAGTTTTAGAGTATATTATAATATCATCTATAAAGACTACCAAAAAATTGTCAAGGTAATCTCTAAAGACTCTATTCATTAAGTCCATGAATATTTCTAGAGCATTAGTGAGTCTAAAAGGAATTACTATGAATTCATAGTGTATGTACCTTGTACAAAAAGCGGTCTTGGGGATATCTTCCTTCTTCACCCTTACTTGATAATATTCTGACCGCAAATCCACCTTCGATAAGTATTGTGATCCACACAGCTGATCGAACAAGTCATCAATTCGTGGGTGATGATACTTTTTCTTTATCATGATTTTGTTAAGCTCGCGATAATCGATGAAAAGGCGCATTGACCCATCCTTCTTCTTGACAAAGAGGACTAGTTCACCCCATGGTGAAGCACTTGGGAATATAAACCCCTTATCCAGATTCTCCTATAGTTGTTTCTTTAGATCCTCAATCTCCACAACAATATTTCTATATGGATTCTTGGATATTAGCAACACCCTAGGTATAAGATCAATTGAGAATTCAAAATCTCTTCTAGGAGGAAGACCAGGCAATTCCTCGGGAAACACTTCAGCGAATTCCCTCACAATAGGTATGTCTTCAAGGATGGTTGCTTCCTTGGAATCAATTATCTGATCCAGATATTTGTGCTCATAGGGTAGTAATATCCACGCTTGAGATGATGGAGCTAAAGAAGATTCATTATCCTCCTTGAACTTGTACAGAATCAGAGGTCGATTCTCCACATGGGGAGTAATTTACCTCTCACAGCAATTTATGTTGGCTCTATATAAGGAAAGCCAATCCATGCCAATAATTGCATCAAATTACACTAGAGGGAGTATAAAGAGTTTCACTGGAAAGTTAAATCCATTGATTATGATAGGGGATGAGTTATATTCATGGGATGTAATGATTTCCCCATTTTCCGTACTCACCAACATCTTTACTTAGATGATTTGTAGTGGTGTAGGGATTGTTCTACTAAAATTTTGGGATATAAAATAATGTGTAGAACCAGAATCAAAAATTACATTTTCTATTATTGAATGAATAACTAGTGTACCTGTCACCACTTCATTGTTGGGGTTCACTTCGGCAGTAGTGATGGAAAAAGCTCACCCTTTCTACCTTGGAGGTTGTTGGTTGCCTTTGAAAACCCTTGGATTAGGGAACTGATTTTCAAGATGCCCTGGTTATTTACAGTTGAATAAATGAACAATGCATTGAGATTCAAAAGGAGTGTTCCTATCCTCTTTCGTAGCCGTGGGTTTTTCTTGTCAGCAGTTAATGGCTAGGTGCCCTTTCCTTTCACACCTAAAGCATTTCCTCATCCCCTTGAGGCAATTTCTGGGGTGCTTCTTTCCACACCTTTGGAAAGTGGGGTGCTATATTTTATTAGAACCATTGGATTTATCCATCGGACCACCATGATTAAAGTCCACCTTACGCTTATTATCCCCATGATACCCCTGAGATTCCCTGATCTCTATTTCAACCTTGAGGGCACATCGGAAAATTTCCTCATAGCTGTCGAAGTCACGGATCATCAGGGCTTTCTTAAGGCTAGGTTTCATCCCACCAAAGAATCGATCAACCTTGCATTTAGGGGTAATGAAAAATCCATAGGCATATCGTGCAAGCCTTGTGAAGTTTTCCTCATACGCTCTGATAGATTCGTTGTCTTTTTGCTTGAGGGAAAGGAATTCCCTTTTCATCTTAAGTTGGAGGGTGCGTGGAAAATATTTATTGAAAAACATGTTCTAGAAATCCTTCCATTCCAACACCTCAATATCCTCCTTAGGCTTTTTATTTTTTATCAATGTACACCATTGATCGGATTCACCCTCCATACAATAAGCATCCAGAAGAACCTTCTCTTGTTTGGAACATTGAAGGATGGAGAAGATCTTTTCAATGGAGTTGATCCGTTGTTCGGTGATTGAGGGATCGAATGATCCATTAAAAGTAGGAGGCCTTTGTCTCATGAAGCTCTCGATAGCAACTTGTTATTTATTAGGGAGGAGGGGTTGAACATTCCTCTTGACCCATGTTTCTATTCAAATCTTGAGTTAACTGGGAGAGTATCATGATAAAGTTCACAATTCCCGCTCCCATTGGATTGGGGATCTCATTAGAATAATCATCGCATTGATCTTCACATCGGTTGTTAGCCCGAGTCCTCCTATTATCAGCCATTGGCTGGAATAAAAGGAATGTTAGGGGTAACACATAAAGGGTAATCCAAAGACAAGAAATGAATGACTTATAAATATATTTCATTTCCTTAACTTATGAATCTATTGGCTTCAGTCTATGTTATCCATGATCTACTTTCTAACATATATTCTTTGGGAATTTTTTTTAGTCCCTTAATAATGGTTCATACTAAGCTTGTGAATTTACCAAAGCATATCCCCCAGGATTGTTGTAACCAAGAGTGCAGCAAGGCCCATTATTGTGCACCAGTTCCCATTCGAGTCTAGCTCAAAGCAGTATTTTTGGGATTTACCCCTAGGATACATCTATGCTAGAGCCACCTCTACCTGTTCGTATCTAGATAGGGATGTATTTTCTTGATAAACCACTTACTCAATACTCACTAAAACTTAGGGATGTTTTTATTATACTTATTCTTGTCTTGAAGCCATCACTAGGGTTTTCTAATCCTAATCCCAAAAATAACTAAACTTATCCTCTGATACCAACTATAACAACCCTGATCTTTATTACACACTTAAACATGATTTATTACTTAAACATCACTTGATACAACATGAAAGATGGAGAGGTATAGTGTCTTTGGGGATTATGATCATTACATAACAACTTAAAACATAAAATACAACATCTTTATTGAAAACTTCCTTTACATGACTACTACATTCCCTCGTAATTAGTATTGCATGGGATAACCTAAGGACATGCATAAGAAAAGGGTGAGATATAAATCTTAGTAAGGGAATAAGCATGTAATAACATGAGGAATATAATACATGTTAGAAAATAGGCATATCAGTGGAGTATAAGAGAAACATGAACATAAAGACATGATAAAGCATGATAATCATAACATGAAGATGTGGCAACAACACTTAACATGGAATTAGTAGTTGGGGTTTGGCTTAGCGGTAAGCACCCCGTAATCCTACATGAAAAATGGGGGTTCAAAACCCATTGGGCATAGGTACTGTAGCAATACTGTAGCGGTATTGTAGCAAAGGAGGTACTGTAGATTGGCAGGTACTGTAGTGGCAGCAGGGCACTGTAGCAGCGGCGGTACTGTGCGGGTACTGTAACAGCCGGGTTACTATTCACAGAATGGAAATTAGGCCAAAAAATTGGGCCTACGGGATATGTAATGGGATAAAATCCCAATAGGACTTCAGGATATGTAATGGGTCTCCTTCTACCCAGTTAAAAGAGGTCTTTTATTTGCTTTAATAATAAAATGAGGCTTCAGCCCCAACCTTTAAAAAAACTTAACATGGAATTAGCATGATCCAATGCTCATTGCACATAGAGAATGAGTAAAACCTCATTGAACATGAGGCATGAGTAAACCCTCATTGAAATTGAATTAGAATGAGTCATCACTCATTTCACATGATGTATCATGATACTATACTTTACCAAATTCAATGGAGCACTATCAGGGTGCACCCTTCTTAAACATTTCATTTCATGCATAACTGTGCCACATGGATCATGAAACATAGATTCATTAAACATAATAATTTATTACACAATAAAGGAATTTGGAATTCATACATGAAACTATATAATAAATAAGTAAATGTGCATAAATTTGAATACCCTTGATAGATAAATGGGCATGGTATTCACAACACAATGACTTTGGCTTGGAAAATCGGTGCAATTTTGGCAGCGTAACGGTGTGACATAAGAATTCATAAGAAGGGTTGATGAGAGAGAAAGGGGTGTCTCATAATATGTACATGAAATGGAAAGTAAGGGGGTCATATATATACATGTCCCAACAACTGTAATGTAATTTAGATTCATGATACAAAATAATTACTTGAATGTAAACGAGGAGAGAGAAATTCCTTTCGGAATTTCGACATAGTAACGGGTGTACATGGAAGGAATTAATGAGAGAGAAAGGGGTATCACATCATTAAAAAATAAATAGGGTAGTATGGGGGAGGTATGAAACTATAACCCAACATTTATAATTGAAATTAAAAGGTAATAACAACTTAAAGAAAATTGGACAAAAATGAGAAAGGAAGAAAACCCTTACTTGGAAGTGTGATCCCAAAGGCTTGGGAGAGGCTTGAGAGAGGATTAATTGGAGATTGGGGCACCTTGGGAGGATTATAGAGAGAGGAGGGAAGATTATGGATGATCTAAAAAGTCTTTTAGTGAAGAGGAAGTGAGAACTTGGGTGGGTTTATATAGGAAAGTAGAGGGAATTGTTTATTATTTAGGTTTGGGACACCTCACATTAAACTAATCAAAACCACAAACCAGCCCATGGTTTTTTCACATGGTTTTTTCCAAAGGGGAGTGGAAAAAAATATTTTATAAGTCAAATTTTCTAACTTCTTAAAATAATAGGGTTGCTTATGTGGAGGTGAGTCACACTCTCAAGGAAAACAATTTAAAAAGACAAAATGTTTTATAAGTCTTGAAGGGTCCACTAAATCTTTGTAAAATAAATAAGACAAACCCAAAATCACATTATTTTAATGTTAAACCATATATTGACCGAAAATAATGTTTATAGTATCTTATTACATCACCATTAGGTCATTATGATGTCATAAAACACATTATATATTTAAACGGTATTTAATTTTTACCCAAAAATTCGACTGTCTCAAAAAATTATGAAAAATTCACCATTGGATAATTTGGATGTCCTTATTCCAAAAATAATATTCATTTTATATAAATAATTTTCTAAATATGTTAATTTTTAATTTTAAAATAAAAGCCAACATTTATCAAAAATTCATGGGTTTTGACAAAAACAGTTTTCAAACCTTAATAAAAATTAAAATTGCATTCATAAAATTATATGATCATTTATATTTAATAAAAATTAATTTAATAATAATAATATTTTATTAAAATATTATTTAATTCAAAAATCCATTAATTTATAAAAATAGATTTCTTAGTTGATCATTAACTAAAAATCCTATTTGCACATTAAAAACTATTTACAAAGTAACAATAATAAAATGAAAGTATATTATTTATTATATACAAAAATAATGTACATAATCATAGTACTAGGGTCTTGTTACATAACCCATTAAAAAACATGTATAAGACCTTAGGGTAAGGTGCGCGATAGTGACAGACTCTTGGGGTGGCTTGGATAACATTACTCGAGTGGCAATCTCTATCAACTTCCACTTCTCCTATAGTTGGTTCCTCTCAAACTTAACGTATTCAATATCGGATTTGTCTTGGTCAAGATTGAATCCCAATGATGCCACCTCTTTTCCGAGCTCTGACAAATGGGATTCATATGGGGCAAGTCTACTGGATGAGGCCATCGGTTCCTTTGTCTGAGAAAATTGGATTCGTTAAAGGCCTATATTTATACTAATCATGTGATCACTATTCAACGGCTATATTAGCAATGGTCACAATTCTTAACGGTATTTTGAAATCCAAAAACATAAAACCAAAGAAGTTCTATTTTACATGATAAGACATTTAATTAGATCAAGAGTAATTTTCATTAATGAATGTTTGGGTCGTTACATAATGAGATCCTTAGTAGGTATCTCGAGGGATGGTTTTTTGGACCCTTCCTCTCTTTTATTTCAGATTGGTTTTGAATTATTGAGGGAATGAATAGTTTTAGAGCTATCTGATGTAATAGTCTAGACCTTATATCCTATTACTTTTCCAAAACTTTGATGCTTGAGGTGTCTGGGGGTAGTTCGGGGTGTTTTGGGGACACGTGATTCATTCCAACAGTGACTCATTTCAATAGTTTTCCAAATTTCCAGTTTTACAATGGTATCTCATTATGGAAATATCTTATTCTATAGGTATCTCATTCTATAGGTATCTCATTCTGGTGGTGTCTCATTCTAGCGGTGGCTTTTTCTAGTGTTGAATTATTATGCTGATATCTCATTTTAGTGGTAGCTCATCCTGGTGGTGACTCGCTGGCGGTGACTCGCTGGTAGTGACTCACTGGAGATGACTCGCTAGCAGTGACTCATCTGGTAGTGACTCATGTGGTGGTGACTGACTAGCAGTGACTCCTCTAGCAGTGACTCGCTGGTGATGACTCGCTAATGGCGACTCGTTGGTGGTGACTCACTGGTGGTGACTCGCTGGCGGTGACTCACTGGTGAGGACTCACTACCGGTGACTCATCTGGTGGTGACTCACTGGTGGTGAGTCATCTGACAATGACTCATCTTGGCAGTTATGGTGACTCATTTCAATAGTTTTCCAAATTTTCAGAATTTTCCATCCTTTCTAATTTTTCCCTTTTGATGTATTTCATTGATGTAAAATGATTTTAATGCCATATTTAAGAGGTTTGGAAGCTTTTTAAAAGGATATCAATCATATATTTAATTTTCTAAAATTATGGGGGATTTTAAAAGGTTAAAATGCATGGTCTTGGTCAGATCCTCCTTTAACTACAATTCAAACTGCATCCAATCCCTGTGTCTTGAATCTAATCTTTCTAAAGCTGAGATATCCTTCCCTTCATTATTTTTGTTTGGCTTTCTCTTGAGACTATACATCCCCAATAACTTCTTCCTTGTAGATTTTTCCTATAGTTGGTGTGTGTTTCCCTATATAGCTTACTACTATATGTGCACCTCTTCTTTTAGTGTAATAAGGCAATATTGGTCATCTTTCTTCCAGGTGGGATTTCCTTCATCTTTCTTATTTGGGTATCATGCGGGATGGGTATATAAATGTTTATCCTTGTGGAGATAGTCGATTCTAGATTAATATATATAATCAAATTAGTTTAAAAATAATATAAAGGTGTTGGGGAATGTGACATATGATCCTACTATTTTATTGATATTTTGATTGATGTTGCGAATTGTATGGGCTAAATACCCACTGAAAATTGTGGCCATTGGGGGTCCTTGTTTGTGAACTAGTTTATGGGTTGTGGAATACATACATGTTATGTGGATATTGATGTCACTTATTATATAATTTTTTAACCATGTTCATTTAGTTAAAATAAATGAATGCCCCAGGATTATATGGTTTTTGTGATAACACCCTAAATTAAGTGAAATTGAATAAGGGGTGCCCTGCTAAATCTAAAAGTATTTTTGCTCTATTATGTGTTGTAACATGTTTTTGGATACAATTTTGTGTTTTGGGTTGGTTCTGATGATATGATTAATGGAATATGACAGTTTTGTGATATGTAGGGGCAGTGGATGAGATGTTTCATGTAGTGGGGATGCAATGATGGTTGTGTGGTTGTGCATCAGGGATATGGTGGAAGATTGTTTTGGACTTGTTTGTTGGGTTATTTAAATGTGTTGATTACTATGTTTTGTGTTGTGATATTTTCTTGGTTGGTATGGATGGATAAATGAACAGTAATCATGAACTGGAAGTATTACATGATAATGATTTAAACTACATGTTTAACAGAATGAGTTGGTAATGGAGAATCTAATAAATGGTTTAATATTAATTAAATATTGAACACAAATTGTGGATTGTGTTTTTCTTGTATGGTGTTATGCATTTAGAGATGGTAGTAAAGTGGGGAAGTCGTGAGTAGGTTGGTGTTTTATTTGTAAACCCATAGTTTGGGTTTGTGTGCCTTTCTCTATATATATGTATAAACACTGTATGTTTTTGTGATTTCTATATGAACCCCACCCATATTAAGTAGAGTGTGAGTATGAGACTTGTTAGGACACCACCAATGCATCCTCAAACTTTTGTGCTTAATTATTATAGTGTATTCCATAATAATAATAAATTCCTAACAAGCATAAACATATAAACCAAAACTGAGCGGTGATGCACTAACCAAGACACAACAACCCCTGGTCATACCTACTTCGACCCCATGCTGAAATGATAATCATAAATTTTCAAAGGAATCATAATCCATGCATAATTTTGTTGGCACACCACTCGGAATCCACAAGGCATCGAGTGATGGTAACCTACTTAAAATCTACAAGGCATTGAGTAATACTCAGAATCCGAAAGGCATCAAGTACCTATGACCTAATCAAAATCCACAAGGCATCGAGTAATACATGGAATCCACAAGGAATAAAGTATAGTCCAAATACTCAAAATCCATAAGGCGTTAAGTAGTATCTAGGTTATAAGGCTAACATGATCCACCATCGTTGTCATTGAACATCATGCATACTCTCCCCTCTAATGGATGACCAAACCCTGACGGTCACTTGTTATGTGTACCAAACACAAAACCTCCATGGAAAAATAGCACACAATAGGGATGATCATGATAATACAACATGACATCATGTTAAATATATATTAACAATACAACATCATGTGAAATATTCAAACATAGAAAGAGGATACTCTAACATATCTCATGGAAACAATCATCACAATAGGTATCACATGCTACACACACACCAACATGCGATCACAAGTCAATCATGGATATTAATCGAGACACACATAAATCATAACATGGAAATATGTGTGTAATGAGAGCCCATGAAGGTAAGGAACTTTCCATCTAAAATTTTTTCGATGTCAATGGCAAGAATAAACCACTATGTGTGGTTCAAAAGCTGAAGTGGAAACCTCAAAATTCAAGAACACCTCCTCATGGGCCTTATTATCATAGATTTTGACACGTCAACTCTTGAGGTTCCCTAAGGCTCCTAGAACCAAAACTAGGTATTTTATTTTAGAAATAAATAAAATATCACATGCGATGATACTTTCTATGTCTTGAATAATTTTCAAATTATCGCTCCAAGCCAGCACATGTACTCTCAATATTCTCCATAAGAATAATCATCTCTGATAATTTATACTAAATTATCCTTTATAATTATCTTTTAATAATTTATTATAAATTATCCTTTATAATTATCTTTTGATAATTTATCCTAAATTATATTTTATAATTATCTTTTGATAATTTATTCTAAATTATCCATTTATAATTATCTTTTGATAATTTCTCATAATTATCCTTTTATAAATATCTTTTGATAATTTATCACAAATTATCCTTTTATAATTATTTCTTGATAATTTCTCATAAATTATCATTTTATAATTATCCTTTGATAATTTCTCCTAAATTATCTTTTATAATTATCTCTGGATAATTTTTTATAAATTATCATTTATAATTATTTTTTGATAATTTATCATAAATTATCCTGTATAATTATCTTTTTATAATTTTTATAAATTATCCTTTATAATTATATTTTGATAATTTATTATAAACTATAATTTTTATAAATATATTTTTGATAATTTTTAAATAATTTATACTTTCATAAACTTACAATTATCATTTCAAAATTTTAATAATTATCCATTGATAAATCAAAGTAATTATCATCTAGCAATTCTATAAATTATCCATTGATAAATCCATGAAATTATCCTTTGATAATTTTTATTATATAAATTATCCTTCAATGATCTTGCAATTATCTTTTAAAATTTTTAATAATTATACTTTAATAATCTTATAATTATCATATGATAATTTTAATAATTATCCTTTGATAATGTTACAATTATCATTTGATAATTTTAATAATTTTCATTTGATAATTTGAAAATTATTATTTGATAATTTTAATAATTTTCCTTTTATGATATTTCAATTATCATTTGATAATTTTAATAATTATTCTTTGATAATCTCACATTTATCATTTGATAATTTTAATAATTATCCTTTGATAACTTTGTAATTATCATTTGATAATTTCAATTAATTATCCATTGATAATTACTTGCAATTATATTTTATAATTTCACAAAATTTTATTTTGATAATTTTAATATATTATTATTTAACTAAACCAATCGCATTATCATTTGATGATTAGTTATAATTATCCCTAGTAATTTCATGTGATTATCCTTTAATAATTTAGCTAATCATTCTTCGAAAATCTCACGCAATTATCTTTTGATAATTTAGTGGAGTTATGCTTTGATAATTTCATATAAATTAGCCCTTTAATGATTTAAATCAATAATCCATGGAAATCAGATGGAATTTATTTGATCATAATTCTTGGTTTATTATTATTTTTAAAATAAATCATTTTTTAATTTAATAATAAAAGAAAAAAATGGAAGAAAATTAAATAAAATAAAAACAAATAAAAAACCTAATAATACATAAGGATGAAGAATGAGGGGGTTCATTACAGTAGAAAGAAACTATACAAAAGGAAAGTTGTTCCAATCACAAGTACGGGGGTCTTGGGATCGCTCGACTTCAACATGGTTGATCAACTGTAAAGGCGGATAGGTTTGGGTATATAAAGACCCTAAAACGTGTGTTCATCAAACCAAAATATATTACCCGATTTTTAATCTGTTATTTAACCAAGAAATCTATGTGGGGTCATTAATTTCAACTTATTGAAGTGTTTCTAACTTTAAATGGAAAAAACAAGTGAGAAATCAAGGTTTTTGAAACCTTATTTCATCAAAAATGGGGTTAAACGTTTGGGGAAGATGAATGAATAGTGAAATTTTGTTTTTAATAATTAAATTAATAATAGAAATATTAATTAACTTAATATTAAGTGTGATATGACCAAACATCTGACACACGCAGAAGTTATGTCATGTCTAGAGTAAACCCTGCATCTGGGACCTAACAGTGGTATTGGATTTCTCATACGACACACTATTTGGGAGATATTCAATTATTTTTTGAAAAATAATATAATAAAAATATTAAATAACTTATCCTCGTGTGTTATCTAACCAAATGTCCAATGCACACAAATGTTATGTCCTACCTAGGGTAAAACCAATGTCTCGGGCCTAACGGTAGTCTCATATTTCTTATACGAAGCACTGTTTATTAGATATTCAATTATTTTGGATAAATCACACACATGTAATATAATATATTTAATATTTTTATTTCATCAGTTCCAAGGATCTTCGGGTCTTGGAATCTCACACTAACTCAGCGACTAACTTTGAAAATATTCCAAATAATTTTCCAAGATGCTAACTAGAATTTTACCCATACACAAATCCTTTAAAACATTTATTAAGTGAATTTTATTGAAAATTTTAATTTTCAAATAAAATGATTATAAATTATTAACAAATAGGGTTTTTATTATCTTTAAAAAATTAGGATATTACAATTCTCCCCCTATATTGAATTCTCATCCCCAAGAATTATCTCTAATGGTTTTGCTTGAACAAATTGGGCTATTGAGCTCAAATATCATACTCACACTCCCACATCTCCTCCTAGACCTATCCTTACTGCCAAAGAACCTATACTAGTGGTATCATCTTTCCTCGTAACACCTTATCGCCTAAATCTATGATATTAATTGGATGCTCCTCATAAGATGCAATGGTATCCTACTCAAGGTCCTTGTAATCACTAACATGCGTAGATTCGGGTATGTACCTCCTAAGTTATGGAACATGGAACATGTCATACATACCTCGATGGTGAGAAGGGAGGTCCATATCGTACATCATTTCCCCTATCTTCTCAATGCTCTCAAATTGTTTAACAAAACGTGGTGCTAGTTTCCTATGCTTCCTCGTAAGCTTATGCCATAACCGAGGAGTCACTCTCAAGAAAACCTAATGTCCTGCAGAAAACTCCAAGGGTATCCTCCTAAGGTCAGCATAAGTTATCTATATAATTTGAGTGTTGATAAACCTCATGTGTATAAGTTTCACTCTCTCGGAGGCCTCTTCAACTATATTGGGGGAAACAGTCGCTGCCTCACTAGCCTCATTCTAATAGAGCAGTGAGCAACACAACCTCCCATATAGAGCCTCATATGATGTCATCTGAATTGAATCCTAGTAAGTATTATTGCATACAAACTCAATCAAGGCTATATGATCATCCAATTCTCCACTGAAGTCCAAGACACAAGGTCAAAGCATATCCTTTAATATGCATATAGTCAGCTCAGACTGTCTGTCGGTCTAAGGATGGTACGCCATGTTCAATATTAGCTGAGTACCTAGGGATTTCTATAAGCCTTTCTAAAATCATGACATAAAACATACATATATATTTAAAAAATGATCAAGGGAATTATATGCATGCATATGATCTATCTAACATAGAGTTTTCCTCACTCCTCCATTTAGTGAGTCTCTCTGATTAGTAAGAATTGGGCAGCCTTTCATTAGTCAGTTGACAATCACCCAGACTATGTCATGAATCCTCAGGGTCCTGGGTAACCCCATCACAAATTCCATCATTATTTCCTCCCACTCTCACATAGGTATCAAGAGTGTCTAAAAAACCCACCAGGATGATGGTGCTTGGCCTTCACCCTCTGATAGGTAAGGCATCAGGAGATGAAACTAGTAGTGTATCTCTTCATCTCTAGCCACCAGAATTGTCTCTTGAACTCATGATACATCTTGGTCACATTGGGATGTAATGCCCATATATAGGTATGGTAATACCTCATTGGATCCTCTCTGGTGGAATCAGGGACTAATACTCTCCCATATACCAATATCACATGATTATCATCTGTCGGCCATCTGGGTACTAGTTTACCACCAGTTAGTTTTTCCCTCATTACGGCACACTCTAGGTCTGAATCCTAACCAATATTAACCCATTACATGGGTTAATGTGTGACTATAAAGGGATCAAAAATCATAGAACCCTATTCCTATGTGTTATTCATCCTCTAATCAGAAAATAAGCTCATAAAATGCCATTGTTCCTTTGTGGGCCTCTCACCAAGATCTTGTTCATCCTGTGTCTTATGACTAAGAGAATATGAAACAACATTACCCTTCCTAGGTGTATGCACCATCTCAAATTTAAATGTATAAAGATACTCAATCCAGCTCATATTTCTTGAATTTAGGTCCCTTATGTGGATATATAACAAAGGCTCTTGTGGTCCATATAAACAATAAATCTCTCACTAAAGAGATAGTGTCTCCAACATTTTAGAGCATGGATCATGGCTTCTAGATCCAAGTAATGTGTAGGGTAGTTTCTCGCATGGGTTTATAGATGAAGAGACCCATAGGCTACTAACTACTCACTTTTCATCAGCACCACTCCTAGACCAATGCTTGATGCATTATAGTACACTGCATAACTAATTCCATGATCAGGGAGTGCCAATATTGGAGCTACTGTCAACCTTATTTTTATCTCAAGGAACACCTCTTCACATTGGTTTGACCAATGTAACTTCACTCCCTTCTTTTTCAGTGATGTCATGGGTGTTGATAGTTTGGATAATTCCTAGATAAACCATTATTAATATCCTACTTAACTCAAAAATCTCCTAATCTCAAATACATTTTAGGGAAGTGTCTAGGACATGACTACCTCAACTTTATATATGTCTAAAAATATATCAGTCTCAGACACCACATGTCCTATGAATTTCACCTCTCGAATCCATAAGTCACACTTTGACAACTTAGCGTAAATCCTTTGTGCTCAAATCATACTCAAGATTATTTATAGGTGTCTAGCATGTTTATATAGTGTCAGTGAGTAGATGAGGATATCATTGATGAACACTATGATGGATGAGTCCAAGTATGGATAGAATATCTTGTTCATAAGGTCCATTAACATTGTTGGTGTGTTCATTAGCCTAAACGACATCACCAAGTACTCATACAGTCCAAACATCATATTCATAATTTCCTCCTCTATAACTCACAATTAGTGATATCCTGAATGAAGATCAATCTTATAGAGGCATCAGTATCTCATATTTGATCAAAAAGATCATTGATCATGGGAAATGGATATCGGTTCTTCACCGTCACCTAGTTCAAATTCCGGTAATCAACACATAGTCAAAGACTACCGTCCACCTTCTAGATAAACAACATAGGTGAACCCCATGGTAAATTACTTGGCCTTATGAATTCCTTGCTCTCTAAATCATCCATCTGAACCTTGAGGTCCTTTATATTGGTTGGTTCTATATGATACGGGAGTATCGAAATGGGTTTTTCACCCAACATAATCTCTTTTCATATTAACATAATGATCCTTCAAAGTCTCTACTAGATTAAAGATCCACAAAAATTTCAACTCATTATTCAATATCTTGAAGGCCTCTAGTGCCTTGGATGGATGAATAATATTGGAGTTTAAGTAAGGGAATATTTGACCATAATTCTAAACTCTTATACCTAGGACATACACTAAGTGAGAGACTTATGGTTGAATTGTCCCTACTTCCTAAACCACAGAGTAAGCGTGGGAATAAGCTCAACTACATTCTCTTACACATCTAGTAATAATTATGAAACCTCCTCCCTTGTGGAAGTATTTAGGCCTACTTATAAAGTAGTCCCATAATACTATGTTGAGGTGATATCTTCTGTAATTTGAAGGAACACACTTAAAAAAATAAACATATTCATTAGGATAAACCCTAATCATTCTTTGGGATTATACAAGGTTTCTCTTAACCAGTCTATGGTATCACACAAAGTTCTCCTAGGAGTCTAACCTTAACCCAAGGTATACCCCTCCTAGCACAAACCCTTGTTTTCATACTTTAATGTTAGTCATGGTCATCATATATATACTAAAACAATATAAAATTCTATAGTGACCCTACTTTTTCTTACATGACTATTACATTATTTTTAAGATAAATGGCATAATAGAGATACATATCCAAGATCAAAAGGTTTAATGTATTTGGAAAATTAGGATCATACATATATTTTACATAATAAAACATAAACATTATTTAATTAATTTTTCTTTAACTTCTTAAAGTCCCTTTAATTCTCCTTAGTACAAGTAATCACTTGAGGATAGGCATCAAAGAAAAGGGTGAGCTAAAATCCTGATAAGAGGATGGAAAGGAAACATGAATCAATATAAAATGGGTGAGAATAATCATAATAATAATATCATAATAATATTTTCATCATCATAATCATGAGGGGGAACATTATATAAAGGATTATAATGTGTCAATTCATAAAAATGAAGCATCATGTCTTAGTGGTCAAATACCACACATAGTTCTGAACAAAGATAGCATCATGTTCACACATAACATATGTTCCTAATCATAATATCATCATTGTGAAGAAATATAGTATCATGTTCATGCATAATACACATCATATCATGATATATATCACATTACCCAATGCATTGGAAGCCTATACAATTCTGGGTTCACTCATCACATCATAACATTTACATAATCATGCATGCCACATAGAACATATATCAATAAAAGTAAAGAAGTAACCCATGTAAAAAAATGGGTTTCATAAGGATTTAATCAATTATTATTAAACTTGGGGTTTCTAGATGAAAAAGGGAAAAACATATTTGTTATAAGAATCATCATTCTTGAGCAAATAAGAAATAACTCAAGAGGATTCAAGATGTGTTTTGGAAAGAATATTTCTTTTGGAAAATATTTTTATTTTTTATAAAATCATATTGGAAATATGTATATACTAGAAAAGAAAAATTAATAAAAATTAAATTATGTTTAAATAACATTAAAGGAATATCCATGCTGAAATTTAGCATGAAAGAGGAATAACCTAAATAGAGGGAGTTAGGTTCGAGAATCCCCTTACCTTAAGTCCAAATGTGTTCTGCACTTGCACTTAATATCCTAAATAATAAAATTAGATTCATTAATTACATAATTAAGAACATATTATACATTTATTTGATTTATTATAAATTTATTAAGTTCATTTATTTCCATTTTTAAGAGTTATATAGTTTAATTTCATTTTTCCTAGAGCGTTCGTTTTCATGGTTTCATGGTCGGTTTACTTGTATATAATTATGGAAGTTCTTGTTAAATGGGAATAATTATCCAGAATAGAAATTATATGTTATTAATTCAATTTTATAATTTTAATTGGTCTTTTATATCATTTTTTCTCATGTGAGGATGATTCATTTGATAAAACATTAATGATAAATGGTTAGTTTAATTTGGTGGGTTTTTCGACCATCGTGAACTAGTTTTGTTTTATTTAATATTATGTATATAAATTAGTTATAGAACATTAAAAAAGTTATAATATACATATTAAAATATTTTTTAACCATAATAATGGTTTTATGACCATCCTTGAAGGCGGTAATGGAAAATGAAAACTCGTCATCCACGAAGGTGGAGAATCGACACATCACAGGCGATGTTTGCATTTTTAGAATAAAAGGGGGGAGAATAGATTTGATGATGGATATCCCATTAATAAAATAGCATTACATTATATGTATGATACTATATTTATCATGTCTATTTGGATAGGGGAGGTAAGAATATGATAAGAAAATAAAAAGAAATTAAAAGAGAGGGATTGAGGATTTTACCTCTTGAATGTTGTCTCCTTAAGAACCTACTTAAGGCACTTGGGTTTGGTGGTTTTTTGAAACCAGTAGCTTTTGGATGTGGGGAAGAGGATTTATAAGAAAATTAGGTAGAATTTATACAATATAAAAGTCTTTTAATGTGTGAATAGAATATATGGTGAGGGGTGGTATTTATAGGGGAGGAGAGGGGTGTTTTTTTATTATTATATTCATTAGGTTATTATTTTGGATCAAGAATATCAATAGTGTTGATTATTATGACTAAATATAGTAAATGTTTTAGTATAGTTTAAACCAATGGGTTCTTACATCATCCATGACTCAAAAATTCGTTTATTTAACTTATAATGTTAAATACCATAAATTATTGTATTTCACTATTCACCAAAAATTCAACTATTTTAGAAAAATCCAAAACATTTACCCTAACCATTTTTCAATGTGTAAATTTCAAAAATGGACTCCATTTTATGAAAATAATTTTCTAAATATGAGAAATTTAATTTTTAAATAAAATCATCATTTATTCAAAAAAAATACTGATTTTAACATTATAACTGATTTTATGATGCTTTGAAAAATTAATTAAGGTCTCATAAAATTATCTTATAATTATAATACAAAGAAATATTAATTTATGAATCTATTTTATGAAAATAAATTTTCTTTTTAATTAATTATATTAATTATAAAATTATAAATAAACATTTATGTTTTACAAAAATATCAATACTTAATTTATCATTTTTCAAACATTTATTTACTTATATTGTGATGTAATTATATCGTATTATAATGGAACGGACCCTCCTAGACTATTACTTTTCCAAATTTCTAGTGTTTGGGGTGTGACTCATTAAGGAGTTTTCCAAAAACTTGGTTCCACTGAAACAGTGGCACCAGTCACGGCGGCAGGGTGACGGTGGCACCGGTCATGGCGGCAGCGTGACGGTGGCACCGTAAATGTGGCACCATGATGGTGGAACCAATCACAACAACACCATGATGGTGGAACCGGTCATGGGAGCACTGTGACGGTGGTACCGGTCATGGCAGCACCGTGACGGTGGCACCGTGATGGTGGCACCATAGCGGTCGCACCGTCATGGTCGCACACTGAAACAATGGCACTACTTAAGGTGTTCCATTGAACCGATTGCACCGCAATGGTGTCACTATGATGGTGGCACCGTTATGGTGGCTCACCAAATGGTGTCCCACCCTTTGTTTTTTTCCCAACTTCCGAATTTTTTCAGTTCCTCCCCCGCAACGTATCTTTTGACATAAAAGTGTTTTAATACCTCTTTCAAATCCATTTAAAAGCCCATAAATGATATCTAAAATCCCCCAAGAGCTGGGCGACCCTTGAATTACCAAAACTTCTGGTTTTTTCCTTAGTTTCACACCCTTTTTTCGTAATTTCTAGTTCTACCCCTGTTACGCGTTTTCCTTTATTTAAAGGAAACCCTTTAACTCACAGTTGTTATGGCCACCTCTCTAATGAGAATTATTAAATAATAATTAATTACATCATTTATAACTGTCCAACTGCATGGTTAAACCACGATCTACCTTTAAATCCATTCAAGATTTTGTATCTCGTAACTCCAAGATCTCACCTTTTATCATACGGGGATTCTTTCTTCTTATTGGATGGTCTCTTTTCTTTTCCTTGGTGAATTTAGAGTCCCCCTTCCCGAGGCAAGTGGTGTGCCTATGTTGGATCCTTTCCTGTACACTCTTGGAGTCCTCGAAGTTCCTTCCCTGTAAGTCGCACATCCCTGGTTCTTGGCATGTGGAGAAAAACTTTGATCATTGATCATCTAGGTAGGGTTCTTCCTTTATCTCTCTTTACTATGTATCATGTGGGGTGGGTATGATAATGTTTCCTTCATGGATGGATGAAACCAAACCTTAACAAAGATAATAAATGGTTTTTAAATAATGAAGGGGTGTGTTTGATGATTTTGTTGTACTCTTTTATATTTTCTTATATGTCGTGAATTGTATGGGCTTATGTCCACTGAAAATAGTTGTCATTGGTGGTCCTTCCTTGCGCACTAATGAACCCCTATCTTCTGTGATGATTGAATGGTTTTAAGATGAAAATTGGTTAATCACGTAAACTCAGTTGATTAAATGGATGTCTAGTGAATAAGAATCCTTGTGTGATCACCCCAGTTAACCAAAAGGAAATAAGGAACTTAATGAATGGTGTGTTTGAATCTGAAAACTCCCTTGCTCTATATTGGTAAAATGTGTGGTTGTTCTGTTTGATGTTTGTGGGGTGACGTGGATGGGGATGGGATCCCCTATTGTGCAGTTATTGGTTTGTGGATTTGAGGTCATGTGGGGATGTATTTTGGATCTTAGTTTGGTTCCAATACTTCGAGGGATCTCACGAATCCCATTTGTTGTTGTGAATTTACAAGAGAATCGGGTGTGAATGCTTAAATTATTGCATGACTATTTTTTTCTTCCTTGACTTGTGGCTATGTCTGTTAGTTGCCTAGTAGTTAATAACTACTTAAATGGAATCACTTGAATATAATAACAAGAATGGGTTCGATGGGGAATTATTTTCCGGGAATGAGTTGTGCCTTGGTTGTGGCTGTTGTGATTTTTATGAATGAATAGTAATGAGGGTGTTTGTGTATGGGATGATTTTGGAACCCCTGGCTTGGGATGAGTGCTTGTTTACCTATATGTATAATTTAGTTCTTATGTTTCTTATTCACACCCCACCCAAGTTGATCACTTCATGTAGAACACCCTCATTTCATGGGGGAGGGTGTTTTCCCAACACTCTTATGAGTGGATGGTTATTAGTTCCTTTTTTGATGCCTTTCTCGAGTAGCTCAAGACTCTTCGGGCAGGCTGTGATGGCCTGAGGTCCATTATAGTCCAATATTCTTTGGGTTGGGTATGTTGTGGTGGTTGGCTCAGGTGTGTGCGAGCAGGTTGTTTTCACAAGTGTCTTTGGGATGAGTCCTAGGTGTCTTCAGGCATGGAATTAGTTGTTTGGGCCCAGGTATCTTCAGTCATGGTGGTAGTTATTCTGGACCAGGTTTCTGTGATCGTGGTTATGTGTGGTTGTGGTGTCCCAGGTGTTTGCAGGCATAGCTATGGTTGCGGTGGCCCAAAATTTTGTTGTTGGGGCAACAGTGGGACTGTGGTGAGAATGGAAGGGGAGGTCTAACACGTAGGATGTCTTCAATAACCAGTGGGAAAGTGGTGTGGGGTACCCAAACATCGATGTGTTATTACTATTACTTTACTTGACTTGTGTTATTTGGGGAGTGTTCCTTGGTGATGTTTGGGTGGATAGTTTCCTTGCTAGGTGCTTTGGTTATCTCCTTTTCTCACGAGGAATTAGAATGCATCCCCACTTGTGCGTGAGAGCTTTCAGTTTTCTCTACTAAGTATACCTGTATACTCACCCTATATATATAAAACTACTTTCAAGTTTCCAAGAGGACTATGAGGACTGTGCTGGAACCTATTTTCTCAGATGTCGGGGCCGTTGACGTTGATGATTTTATTTTATTTTGGTACTTCCCTTTGGAGTTTTCTTGTACTTTGTATCACTTTATTTGGAATATGCATATGGGAATGGATTTGGGGTTTTACTTTACTTATACCTTTAGTTTTAGATTTTTTTGGGTTTTTACCATCGTATCTCTCAGTCCTGCTAAATAAAAAGGGTAATGCCTCCCATATTACGTGTGATTCTATACCCTTTGTGCTAGTCTCCACTTCAGGGCCTATTGAAGGCGGGACTCAGGGGTCATTGTCTCTCCTTCAACTTGAGGAAGGAAGGGTCTAGTAGTTTTTTGTCCCTTCTCTCATCTTGATGAAGTTGGGTCATGATAGAATGGTGTCAAAGGTGATGGTTGAGAGATAGGATGGAGTCTGAGGTTAGGCACAGTGAGGATTTCATGGGATGATAGGGAAATAATGTTAGGCAATCTTGGTGTGTGAAATAGGCTAGGGAAGACTGGCTAGGACACGGGATTTTAGGGCCCCCCATAAACCGATGCAAGGACTCTGGACCTACCGAACGACCAAGTGAGGATACACTAATTGCAAGGTAGAGACCCTAGAAAATGTACATGCATAAAAATGACTTGTGTTCTTATGTATCTTGGGTATTTTGGGGATTTAAAATAAATAAAAATTCTAAGAAAAATTTAAAATAAATATTCTACACTACTCGGGATTAAGCATTCCTTGTTTACCTTGTAGATATGGAGCCCATACGGAGACCACGAGTAGTGAGGGTGATCGAGGCCCAGGAGGCTGATTTGGATAATTAGTAGAGGGATGATCAAGAGGAGTATAATGACCAGTGGTAGAAGATGCTTTGTGCCTTTCAGCGGTATACCCTGAGGAAGTATGATGGCATCATCTCAGACATGAAGATAGAGAGATGGCGATAGCTTTCAGCTTGATCTGGGCTCTGAAAGAGTACTAGGTTTCTCTAGGTGTAAGCTAGATGCGGGGAGTGTCACGTTAGTGGTGGAAACTTTATCTTAGGGAGAAGAGGGATGTTGAAGTTTCATGGACTGACTTCGAGAGGGAGTTCCGGGTGGAATTCCTCTCTTACATGATGAAGGCGGAGAAGAGGTAGGAGATTCTCTCCCTTCAATAGGGGATCATGTTAGTGAGGGAGTTGGGGATCAATTTCAAGGATCTCCTTCTCTTTGCTCCAGACCTCTTTCTGGATGAGGAGTCTCAGGCGAGACTTTTAGAGGAGGCACTCTGACCTTCTCTTTAGTATGTTGTTACTCCCTTCACTCTATCAACATACTTAGAGGTCCAAAAGAAGGCCAAAGTAGTGGAGAGGATGCACACACTGGGAGGTGTACCTCAAGAGGGGATCCATTTGGGCTCGTCAAAGGGGAAGGACATCAGTAGAAGGCCTCCAGCATCAGGGCCTTCTAGGTTTTGGCAAGTGGGGAGCCGGCCCCAGCAGTTCCAGTTTTGATCTCCTGGTCCCCGCCACTTCCTTACGGGCCCAAGACTGAGATGATTCATCTTTGAAAGTCATGGGCATCTTTGGAATCAGTTCCCAGACCAAGTGTAGTACAGTGGGGGTGGGAAGGTTCAGCGCCCACCTCAACAGCAGCAATTTCCAGCCATTCCTTTTCAGCAGCAGCAGCAGGGATAGCGAGCTCCCACTCCTCCGAGAGTAGACGTTTCCAGAGGAGGCCATCCTTAGGGAACTTCTCAGGGACCTCGACCAGGGTGTGGATGGGGAGGAGGCCTATATCTGAGGGGAAGAGGATATGGGCATGGGCAGTTTCATGTTGCAGAGGCAGCAGTTCTAGCAGGGCCAGAAGTTGTTCGAGGTATGATCATCTTGTTTTAGCACTCTTGTCTATGCCTTGTTTTATTCAGGATCTTCGCACTCCTTTATTGCACCCAGTCTATCCCGTGCTCTAGTTCTAGATGTATAGAGACTTCACGTGCCCCTGGTTTTGAGTACACCATTTGGAGGTTAGACCAGCTTGTCTTATGTTTATCGGGGATACAGACTGATGTTGGGGCCACATCAGTCCTTTGGGGACCTTCTTTTACTGCAAATTCAGCCATATGATGTTATTTTAGGCATCAAATGGTTGTTCTCTATGTGTGGTGTTATCTATTGCTTCCGAAGAAGGGTCATGTTTTCAAATGTGGGAGGCCAGCATGTAGCTTTTGTCAACGAACAGGGTTTCCAGGAGGGCATCCAGCGAGTGGAGCCCCTTCTTTCCTTGTTAGCTGAGATATCAATGGATTTGGTGGATAAAGATATGGTGTAAGTCCCGAGTATCGTTAGTGAGTTCATGGACATCTTCCCTGGAGAGGTGGTGACTCTACCCCCTCGACATGATGTTGAGTTCAGGATAGACTTGAAACTCGATGCCCATCTGATTTCGATGGCTCCCTATTAGATGGTGCCTTCTGAGTTGTGGGAGTTACGAATTCAGATTGAAGAACTAATGAAGAAGGGTTTTGTTCGACCAAGAACGTCACTATGGGGTTCTCCAGTCTTGTTCGCAAAGAAGGAAGATGGTGGTTGCAGGCTGTGTATAGACTACCAGAGGCTGAACCAGGTGACAGTCAAGAACTGTTACCCCCTCCTGAGGATCGATGACCTTTTTGATCAGTTGAAGGGGGTAGGATGGTTCTCCAAGATTGATCTACGGTCAGGATATCACCAGTTGAGGGTGAATGAGGGTGACATTTCTAAGACTACCTTCAGGTGCAGATATGGGCACTTTGAGTTTGTGGTCATGTCATTCGGTGTTACAAACTCATCAGCCATGTTCATGGGGCTCATGAACTCCATCTTCTGAGGATATCTGGACTGGTTTGTAGTCGTTTTTATTGATGACACCCTGATCTACTCAAGATTAGAGGAGGATCACGTCGATCATCTAAGGACGGTTTTAGAGGTCCTCCGGTAGCACCATCTTTATGGGAAGTTGTCCAAGTTCAAGTTCTGGACATGAGAAGTGAACTTCCTTGGACACGTGCTGTCTGAGAAGGAGATAGCAGTGGACCTGTCAAAGGTTGAGGTGGTTGTTTCTTGGGCATCACCCAAGAATGTGGTAGAGGTTCATAGTTTCCTGGGTCTAACGGGTTACTACTGGATATTTTTTCCCAACTTCTCCTGAGTTGCAGCACCCTTGACATCATTGACCAAGAAAGAACAATATTTTTTATGGAGTGAGAAGTGCCAGGAAGCCTTCAGTTATCTAAAGGGGAAGTTGGTTAGTTCCCCAGTGCTGAGATTTCTAGAAGAAGGGGTGATGTTTGAGGTGTTTTGTGATGCTTCAGGCCAAGGTTTGGGGTGTGTACTGATGCAACAACAGGGGGTGATCTATTATCGGTCTAGGAAGTTACATCCCCATGAGCATAACTATGTAACCCATGATTTGAAGCTTACAACAGTCGTGTTCAAACTAAATTTGTGGTGGCATTACCTCATTGGGGAACGTTTTGTGGTCTTCATAGATCACAAAAGCTTGAGGTATATCTCCTCCTAGCAAGAATTGAACTTGTGGCAGTAGAGGTGGATGGAGTTTCTTTAGGACTATGACTTCTAAATTTCCTACACCTCGGGAAAGGGGAATGCAGTGGCCGATTCCTTGAGAAGGAAGTCGTAGAAGGATGTGGTTCGAGAATCGGCAGATGCTTGGAAGGCGATGGAGGAGTTGGTTGCCCTACACCTAGATGCAAAGTTTGAGGATGGAAGAGGCTTTCTGTTCCATATGATAGTTCAGTCCTCTCTGTTTTAGTGGGTGGAGAAGTCTCAGTGGGGAGACTTAGAGGCTGAAGTGATGCGCGATCGTGTTATCCAGGGCGATGCTCCAGGAGGATGGTCAGAAGATGGGCAGAATCAGATGTTGTTTCATGGGAAGTTATTCATCCCGATGGAAATGCACAAGAGAGTTCTTGGTGAGTTCAACAACTCACCCCTGGCGGTACACCCAGGAGTTTCCAAGATGTACTGGGGTTTGAAAGGTCAGTTTTGGTGGCCCGGGGTGAAGCGGGTAATGGAAGAGTTTGTGGAAAAGTGCCTCATGTATCAGCATGTGAAGGTTGAACACCGCATCCCATGAGGTATGTTACAACCTTTAGATGTCCCCGAGTGGAAATGGGATGACATCTCGATGGATTTCATCATGAGACTACCCAGAGTTCAAGGTGGTTGTGATGCTATCTGGATAGTGGTGGATTGGATGATGAAATCAGATCACTTTCTAGCAATCAAGGAGTCGAGTGCAGTGGATTCCTTAGCATAGAGGTACGTGGATGAGGTGGTGCGGTTGCATGGAGTTTCGAGGTCCATAGTCTCATATCAGGATATCCAGTTTACCTCACAGGTTTCAAAAATATTGCAACCTGATTTTGGCATCCAGTTATGCCTTAGCACTACTTTCCACCCCCAAACAAATGGGCAGACAGATCGGACCATCCAGACGTTAGAGGATATGCTACGGGCATGTGTTTTGGACTTTGGGGGATCGTGGGTACGACACTTGCCTCTGGTAGAGTTTTCCTAAAACAATATCTATCACTCTACCATTGGAATGGCTCCATTCAAAGACTTGTATGGGAGGCCATGTTTCTCACCTATGTGCTAGGAAGAGGTCAGGGAAGCAGGTGTTCTTGGCCCAGATGTAGTTCAGAGAACGATGGAGAAGGTTCAGCTTATACGAGAGAGTATGGTGGTGGATCAGGACCGGTATAAGTCCTATGTCGATCGTAGGAGGAGACCCTTGGAATTCCAAGTTGGGGACCATGTGTTCTTGAAGATATCCCCTCGGCGTGGGAAACGGAGGTTTAGTAGGGGAAGTAAGCTTTTTCCCAGGTTTTTCAGACCCTTTTAGGTGTTTCGGAGGGTTGGTGAAGTGGCTTATCAGCTGGCTCTACCACCACCGATACTGAGGGTGCACACCATCTTCCATGTGTCTCAACTCCATCGATATCTACACGATGATTCGTATGTCCTAGACTAGGGGGAGATGGATATCGAGGACAACGCGACATTTATAGAGCGACCAGTGAGAATCTAATACTGTGAGGAGAATTTTCTTCATGGATGAAACATTCCATTGGTTCATGTGTTATGGAGGCATGATGGCCTCGAGGAGAGTACCTAGGAATGGGAGGCACAGATGCGTGCCCAGTACTTAGAGTTGTTTTGAGTTTTGTTGTGTTTTGTTTTGCACTTGATTGTAATTTAGTGCTTGAACTTGTTAACTATGAAATGGATTGTTTCCCTGGTTCTCTAAATGTGTGTGAAGATTCCTGACTATGGGGAAGGGAGGACCTAATCCCTAATCGAGACACATTAAAGTGGATGCAGTTAAACCTGTGTGGGTGAGTCAGTGCTACCCAAAGTGGATAGTATCTTTACATGGAGGAAGGGACTCCCTAATCCATATGATTGGACGATGTGACCTTTGTATCTTTGTGTGGTTACTTGAGGGAGAGGTGTTCCTAGATGTCGAGGAGGTTTACTCCTGAGAGGTATCTTTGAGGTGGTTGTTCGGACCCCTCTCTTTTCTTTGGTCTAGTTTTGATTCTTGAGGATGAGAATAGTTTGATAGGTATCTAATGTAATGGCTCGAACCCTCATAGCCCGTTACATTACCAACTTTCTGGTGTTTGGGATGTGACTCATTAAGTAGTTTTCCAAAAACTTGGTTCCACTAAAATAGTGGCACCAGTCATGGCGGCAACGTGACGATGGCACGGGTCATAGTGGAAGCATGATGGTGGCATCAGTAATGGTGGCACCGTGATGGTGGAACCATGGTGGTGGCACCAATCATGGTAGCATTGTGATGGTGGCTTCAGTCATGGTAGCACCGTGACAGTGGTACTGGTCACGGTAGCACCGTGAAGGTGGCACTGTGACGGTGGCATTATGACGGTGGCACCATAGCGATTGCACTATAACGGTCACACACTGAAATAGTGGCACCGCTTACAGTGTTCCACCAAACTGGTGGCACCACAATGGTGGCACCATTACGGTGTCTCACCAAATGGTGTCCCATCCTTTTTTTTCCTAGCTTCTGACTTTTTCCAATTCCGCCCCCGTAGTGTATCTTTTTGATGTAAAAGTGTTTTAATACCTCTTTTAAATCCATTTAAAATCCCATAAATGATATCTAAAATCCCCCAATATTTGGGCGAACCTTGACTTACCAAAACTTGTGGCTTTTTCCTTAGTGTCACACCCTTTTTCCGTACTTTCTAGTTTCTCCCATGTTACGCATTTTCCTCTGTTTAAAATAAACCCTTTAACTCACAGCCGTTATGGCCACCTCTCTGATGAGAATTATTAAATAAAAATTAATTCCATAATGTGTAACCATCCAACCACATGGTGAAACCATGATCCTCCTTTAAAGTCGTTCAAGATTTTATATCCTGTAAGTCTAGGATCTCACCTTTTATCACACGGGGACTCTTTCTCCTTCTTAGTTGGTCTCTTTTCCTTTCCTTGGTTCATTTGGAGTCCCCCTTCCCAAGGCAAGTGGTGCGCCTGTACTAGAGCCTTTCCTTATCACTCTTGGAGTCCTCAGAGTTCGTCCCCAACAAGTTGTGCATCCCCAATTCTTAGTGCGTGGAGAAAAACTTTGGTCGTTGATCATACAGGTGGGGTTCTTCCTTCGTCTCTTTTTACTGTGTATCATGAAGGGTGGGTATGATAATGTTTCCTTTAGGGATGGATGAAATCAAAACTTAATGAAGATAATAAATGTTTTTTAAAGAATTAAGGAGTGTGTTTGATGATGTCGTTGTACTCTTTTATCTTTGCTTATATGTCGTGAATTGTACGGGCTTATGTCTACTGAAAATAGTGTCCATTGGGGGTCCTTCCTTATGCACTAATGAACCTCTGTCTTTTGTGATGATTGAATGGTTGTAACATAGAAATTGGTTAATCATGTAAAATCAGTTGACTAAATGGATGTTCATTGAACAAGAATCCTTGTGTGATCACCCCTATTAACCAAACATAAAGAAGAAACATAATGAATGGTGTGTTTGAATCTGAAAACTCCCTTGATCTGTCTTGGTAATATGTGTGGTTGTTCTGCTTGATGCTTGTGGGTGACGTGGATGGGGATGAGATCCCCTATTGTACAGTTGTTGGTTTGTGGATCTGAGGCCATGTGGGGATTTATGTTGGAGCTTGGTTTGGTTATAATACTTCGAGGGATCTCACAGATCCATTTTTTGTTGTGACTTTACAAGAGAACCGGGTGTGAATGCTTAAATTGTTGCTTGACTTTTTTTTCTTCTTTGACTTGTGGCTATATCTGTTAGTTTCCCGGTAGTGAAGAATTATTTAAATTGAATCACTTGAATATGATAACAATAATGGGTTCGATGGGGAATTGTTTTCCAGGAATGAGTTGTGCCTTGGTTGTGGTTGTTGTACTTTTTATGAATGAATAGTAATGAGGGTGTTTGTGTATGGGCTGATTTTGGAACCCTTTTGTTGGGATGAGTGCTTGTTTACCTATATGTATAATTTAGTTCTTATTTTTCTTATTCTTTCCCCACCAAAATTGAGCACTTTGTGTCGAGCACCCCCATTTCATGGGGGAGGGTGTTTTTTCCAACACTCCTATGAGTGGCTGGTTATTAGATCTTTTTCAGATCCATTTTCTAAGTAGCCCAAGACTCTTCAGGCAGGATGTGACGGCATGAGGTCCATTATATTCCAAGATTATTTAGTCAGGGTATGTTGTGGTGGTCGGCCCAGGTGTGTGCGGGCAGGTTGTTTTCCCAAGTGTCTTTGGGATGAGGACCAGGTGTCTTCGGGTGTGGCAGTAGTTGTTTGGGCCCAGGTGTCTTTGGGTGTGGTGGTAGTTGTTCTGGACCAAGTGTTTAAGGGCATGGTTACATGTGTTTGTGGTGGTCTAGTTGTTTGCAGGCATAGTTGTGGTTGTGGTGGCTCAAAAGGTTGTTGTTGGGGTGGTAGTGGGACTATGGTGAGAATGGTGGGAGTGTTTTGACACATAGGATGTCTTCAATAAGCAGTGGGAAAGTGGTGCAGGGTACCCAAACATCGGTTTGTTATTACTATTACTTTACTTGACTTGAATTATTTGGGGAGTGTGCCTTGGTGATTTTTGGGTGCATAGTTTCCTTGCTAGGTGCTTTGATTATCTTCTTTTCTCACAGGGCATTAGAATGTCTCCCCACTTATGCATGATAGCTTTTGGTTTTCCCTAATGAGTATACCTGTATACTCACCCTACATATATAAAACTACTTTCAAGTTTCTAGGGGGACTGCAAGGACCATACTGAACCCTATTAGCTTGGACGTCGGGACCATTGACATTGTTGTTTTTCTTTTCTTTTGGTACTTCCCTTTGGAGTTTTTTTGTACTTTGTAGCACTTTATTTGGAACATTCATATGGGAATGGATTTTGGGTTTTACTTTACTTCTACCTTATATTTCGGAGTTATTTGGGTTTTTACCATCATATCTCCAAATCCTAATAAATAAAAAGGTTAATGCCTTCCATATTACATGTGATTTTATACCCTTGGTGCTAGTCTCCACTCCAAGTCCTATTGAAGGCGGGACTTGGGGGTCATTATCTCTCCTTCAACTTGAGGAAGGAAGGGTCAGGATATTTTTTGTCCCTTTTCTCATCTTAGTGAAGGTGGGTCATGACACATATCTTCATTTATAAGATTCCTAAAATTTATTTATACTTTCATAGGTGAGTTTATTATTATATTGGCTGGATTACTATTCTTAATGGTTATATTATTATTCCCACAGTCATGTTATTATTCTATCGGTATAGGTTCCTTAATTTCTATAAATTCCACTTATTTCATTCTTCATTTATAAGAATAATATTTTTATTAGGTTCTCTATGTGATTTATGTGTTTTATAACATAATTTTAAGAAGTGAAATTCTATTTATAAAATTATGGGTCATTACATTCTTCCCCCTTTTGAAATTTCACCCTTGAAATTTTGTTTTACATAGTAAGGTGAAAATATGTGAGGTTATTTCTCCTTCATCGCTTCCTCTGATTCCCATTTTTCATTTTCATACTTATGGTTCATCCACAACACTTTAACATGGTGAGTTGTCCTGTTGCATAGGACTTTCTCTCTACAATCCAAGATCTTCACTAGCTGCTCTTCTTATGAGAGGTCATTCTCCAGTTGTACCACCTTCAGATTCAGTACATGTGAGGGGACTGGTATGTACTTCCATAGGAGAGATACATGGAACATGTCATGAACTTGATCCATATTTGGTGGAAGTGCAAGCTGATAGGCCACTACTCCTATGCAGTTAAGGATCTCAAAGGGGCCAATTTACCTTGGGCTAATCTTCCCTTTCATTTAAAATTATATGAATCTCTTCCATGGTGATATTTGAAGGAAGACTTTGTATAATATCCCAAGACCTACACTCCTGGATCCTGTGATGAAATTGATAATTTTACATTTCTAGCTTTGATGTCGATAATTGTGACCCAAATTTTTCATATAAACCTTAAAAAATAAAGAGTAAAACTTGGATCACATACAAACTCATTGACCTTTTAGGTTTAGAGTTTTATATAATTAGTAAAAACTCCTACATAAATAATTCACATCGACTTGGACTCATAAACAACTAGTTCATAAAGCTAGACATCATCTCCCATTATACCCAACTTTTCTTATCTTACATTAGGTCGTCAACATCATCCTTGTGAAACCCTTTATAAACATAAATCATTAAACATCATTATTTAAAATTTGGGGAAAATGAAACATAATAAGGGTGATCTCTTATGCTAAGTAAGGTTAACCATAAACATTAATAAATAAATTTCATCAATGAGCATAAGAGTTCATAAGGGTGTGATGACATAATCAAAGTGCATGAGTGAATCATAAAGGAACTAATACCCATAAAAACGTGTATCATCAAATATGAAAACATAGAAAAATAAACAATAATTAGAATCAATAATAATGAGCCATGTGATATCAATATCGATCATTAGAAACATCATAAACCCATATCAAGCATAAAGAACACATAAATGTGTCTTGGGTCATAATTATACTTTTCATTCTTATAAATGGAATAACCATGTGATCTAATTCCATAAATGTCACTCTTACACATAGAATATCCATACATTTGACTTCTATACCCAATGCATTGGAGGGTATCATGGACCCACCCATCCTTGGTCTATTATGTAACCACCCTCCATTAGTTTATCACGTAACCACCCATCAAATTTACAAGTACCAATGCAAAATTATCACACATAAAAGCTTGCATAAACTCATTGGAGCAACCAATAACCCATTTCATAACTTGATTAATATTTGTAAAATAAATGGGTTCTATAATAATCCCTTTTAAACATGATTAATCCATGTAAAAGAAATGGATTCAATAACAATCTCTTTGAAACATGATTAAACCATGGAAAGGAAATGGGTTCCATAAAATTCTCTTTGAAACATAAATAACCCATGTAAAGTAAATTGATTCTATAAAAATCTCTTTGAAACATGAATAACCCATGGAATTGAAATGGGTTCCATAACAATCTTTTTGAAACATGAATAACCCATGGAAAGGAAATGGATTTCATAAAAATCTCTTTGAAACATGAATAACCCATAGAAAGGAATTGGGTTCCATAAAAATATATTTGAAACATGAATAACCCATGTAAAGGAAATTATCTCCATAAAAATATCTTTGAAATATGATTAACTCATAGAAAGGAAACAAGTGTCATAATAATCTCTTTAGGACATAATCAACCCATGGAAAAGAAATGGGTTTCATAAGAATCTCTTAGAAACAATCATAATACATCCAAATAAATAATGGGGATGGTATCAATAAAAAAATACCCAATTTATGATAAGTAAAAAAATGGTTTTTTACATTAATGAATGGAAATTCCATTAAAATATCATTAAAAACATTCATGAGGAAAATAACCTTTAAACATTCCAAAGTGTCTCATACCACCTTGAAATATTTGAATCATAAGCCCCATAAAGTAATAACATTAAATGAAACTTAGAATATCATGTGAATAACTAGATCCATGATAAATCATGTCAAAGGATAAGTATACACACCTCATAAAATATGATAGTTGTAAAACATAACAAACGTCTCAAAGAAGGAAAATTGTGACAAAAATCCATTACCGTTTTGGTAACTTTGAAACGATAAACTCCATGAAGTAGAGATAATAAAAATGATATTTAAAAAACTATAAATTTAATTATAATAATCATTAAATACATTCATATTCAGTATATACAGCACACAACAAAAATACCTGGTGAATATGGAATATATCTCACATAAACAAAAGTGAGATGAGAAAAACCCTTACAAATATCGTATCATTGGAGTGAGAATAAATCAATGAAATAATTATGTGTGAAAAATTTAAATCCACACAATAAAATTTTAAATACATAATAATATAATCATAGTTCATTTCACACATATCATTTTCATAACATAACCAATTACATATAAGTTTAACCTAATGAATGGAAATTGAGTTAAGAAATCCCTTACTACTTGGTAACTTTTGAATCATAAGCCTCTTGAAAGAAATAACTTCAAATGAAACTTTAAATACCATGAATATAAATTTATTAATGATATAAAATAAAATAGGGGTATTATATACACCACACAAAATAAATAAGTGGTAATTATGGTGTAACCTCATGAAAGTAAAAGTGAGACAAGAATCCCTTACCATGGGTCTGATTTGTCATTTTTGTCCTATATATTCATAAATAATAAACTTATTTTAATTATATAATTAATTAGTAACCTTTTAAAAGTTTAATATTAATTTTTTAACTTATAAAAAATTTATATACAATTACTTAATCAATAATGTTTAAGTCAGATGTTTTGACCATATTCGGCTTATGTGTCAAAACTGACTTTGATAGGTCGGTTATGGTCAATAAGATCATTATTTAAATATATAAATAATAATAAAAATGACATAATTATCATATTTTTACATCAATTATACTTTAAAAATCATACAAGAAATATGGTTATGAAAAAATTAACCAACGTTATGATCATGGAGAAGGTAAGTCGTACGTACGCATGAGTAATGTTATCCTTTTTCAATGATCATTATGGAAAAAAAGCTAAGTAATGTTTATCTTTACAGAATGACCATTATATAATAAATATAATATTATTTAACTATATATACTTATATATATCATTCTTGTTATGTGGTGATGAAAAGGTAAGAATCACATCGCTTTGAGGAGGCGATAGTCTGCATGTCCACGAACAACTTTATCACTTTTTTAGTGTGTGAAATGGAAAGAATAAAATGATATTATATATGTAAATATATATAATTATGTCATTAATATCATAAATATTTAATTTATTTTATATATTTTTATTAAAACTATCCTTAATACATTCCATGTAAAGGGTGAACGTATCACATCGCTTTGAGGTGGCGGTAGACCACACATCCACAAATGATGTTACCATATTCCCACAAAATGGAAAGCATGAAGTTATGTGTTATATAATAATTAAAAAAGTATTAATACATTATAAATGCCATATATAGCATATAAAAACAGTATTTACATCATAATTCCCCACCATAATAGGTGGTAAAGGAAAAATGAACGACATCGTTTCGTGAGGCGGTAGTTCGTCATACACACGAACAGTGATTTCTTTACCCATTTGATGGAAGTGTGTGTAGGTGTAGGTATAAAACTTAACATAACAAAAAATTATTATATTTAGGATTTTAATTTTATTATATAATCATTTAATAAGAATAATTTTAAGAGTTAGATAAAGAGATAAAACAAAAGTAATCGTTGAAGAATATTACCTCTTTTTCGCGTAAATCCTTTTGGTTTACAGTAAAGGACTTACTTGAATTGATTTATGCCCAAAGTGAGGCTTATATTATGATAGTAGGAATTTTGGTATCTTAATTTAGCTGGTTTTTTATGATCCAAATGGCTTAATAGGTGTTATGAGAGGAGGAGGAAATGAGGCCTTTTATAAGTGGAGGGAGAGGACACACTTGGTATTTGTTAAAATAATTGTGTGTTACCCACGTTTTTACCTAACAAGAGGATTAAATAAAACATAAAATTAGATAAATTAAGTTTTTAGGTCTATATATTGACATTAAATGGGTGTTAGACTAGTGTAGGTCCATTTTTATACCTTAAGTTTAAAGTTTAATCACTAAGTAATCTTGTTTTTACCTTAATCGTTGTAATTAAATTTCATCATTTTAACTGATATTTTTGTTCAAAAACTAAGTTGAACTTATTATAAATTATAAATTGGTATTATTATAAATATTTCATCCATTTTTAAAAATTAAAATCACATAATTTGTAGAAATTAATTTAAAATTAATCTCGCAGACAGGACGACAAAGTAGGTTTTTAAAGTGAATATGTTCAAAAGTTTGCTAATTTTTTATATCAATTTCAATATGAAATTAATTAAAATTATATAAATTGGTTTAAATGATATAAAATTTATCTAATTATACTTTAAACCCAATTAAAAAATAATATAACACTATAAATTATTTATACAAAAAAATAGTTTTCAATCAAAATTCAGTGTCATTCATTATTCATCAAAATATAAAAGTTCTCAGAAAAATAAAAAAAAATCACCCAAAGTAAATTTTTATATTCCAATTTAAAAATATGTTTATTTTTTAAAATAAAAATTATAAAAATGTAGAAAATTATATTTAAAATAGGTGCACTATTAAAAGGATGTAAAACTACCATTTAAAAATATACAGCTTTTTATGCTTAGAATTGGATTTATTATTATATTCACCCAATCAAACCTATTGGATGAATTTAAAATATATATATATATATAACATATAAAATTAATTAATATATTTCAATAATATTTATTAATTTAATTTATTAATATAAAACCCCATTCTGGTCATAAAAATAGATTTTCATAAAAACACATCCTTTATTTTCAATTGGTATTTATTTTAATTTCTAATTAATCAGTAACCAACTAATTAATATTATAAACATTTTTAAGATATATTTTCATAATTTAGTTAATATCATTCATTCACAACATTCCAATGTATAGGTGATAACTATCCTAATAATATTAATAGTATATTGTTGTCTGATAAGACTTGGGATTCCGTATAACATAAGTCATCAAAGGAACTCGATGTTGTGTGCAATGCAAGATAAAATTAGTATTACATGTGATTCAAGATAAAATATGTATTTTTTGTAACTCATATTATTAAATAATTTAAATTAATTTTAAAGAATATATTTCATAAAATTTCAGGATGTTACACTTTGTCTATAACATCAAACTTCAAGTCTCTTTAACGGTTGTCAGCATAGCTATTTTGCTAACTTTGATCAGATTTGGTATGTTGTTGGATGTATTGAACCTTATCTATCATCTCTTTCACAAGATCAGGTCCAAGTAGTTTTTTTCTCTAACTTCATCCCAACAATTTGGAGTTCTACATCGCTTCCCATACAGAGCTTCATATGGAGCCATCTGAATACTCAATTGAAAACTATTATTGTATGAGAACTCAATAAATGGGATATATTGATACCATTATCCTTTGAATTCCATTGATAAGTATCTCAGTATTTCCTCAAGCATCTGAATAGTCCTTTCATATTGTACATTAGTTTGGGGGTGATATTACATTCTAAAATTCAATTCAATAATCAAAGTATGTTGAAGACTTGTCCAAAATTAAATGTGAACTTTGGATTGTGATTAGAAACGATCAAAAGTGGTACTCCATACAGCCTCACCACTCCCTTCACATATAAATTAGAAAATTTTTCAAGCTATAAATCTTCCCAAATAGTAATGAAGTGGTCATTCTTGGTGAGTCGAATTGAATTGAGATGTATTATGTGATCTCATTCTTCATATTGTCCCACCAGAAGATTTATTGAAGATCATAATATATCTTTTTACTTCCATGATAGATGAAGAAATATGGTCTATATTCATTATCCAGTATCTCCTTTATCTCATGTAAAGAAGGCACACAAATCCTAGTTCCAAATTGGATGAAACCATCCTCATCAATGTGGAACTCATGCAGCTTCCCTTCCTTTACTACTTTCACCTTCTTTTTTAGCTCCATATCACCCCCTTTGTGCCTCCATGTTCTTATATTGGATAGATGGTTGGGTTATAATTTGGGTAAGGTAGGATATATTCTCTACTATTATGATTTCCAGATCCATCCTTTGTGTTTCCATAAATATAGAGTCTTTATCAATCCACATCATGGATATAGTAGCAGGTTTTGTTCTACTAAGAGCATCATCTACCTTGTTTGCCTTCCTATGATGATAGTGAATAGAGAAATTATAGTCCTTGATTAGCTCTAACCATCTTATTTAATTCATTTTGATCTCCTTTTGTGTGAATATATACTTAAGTCTCTTGTGATCAGTATATATGTCACACTTCTCACCATAGAGGTAGTGACACTAAATTTTCAAGGAAAAAATCACAAATGCTAGCTCCAGATCATGCGTCAATTAGTTATGCTCATGGATATTCAACTGTAGTGAGGTGTATGCTATCAATTTATCATTCTTCATGAGTACACAATCCAAACCTTTATTTTAAGCATCATGGTATATCACAAAACCTTCTCTACTTATTGGTAGTGTGAGTACAGGTGTATTAATTAGCCTCTTATTGAGATCCTTAAAGATTTCATCACATTCTTTTTTCCAGACATAATTTACCCCTTTTCATGTTAACTTAGTTAGTGGGTTATAAAACTATGAAAAATTCCTCACAAAATTTTGGTAGTACTCAACTAATCTAAGAAAACTAAGTATTTTCATGACACTAGTGGGTATGGTCCATTCCTTAATTTCATTTTTTAAGCGTCTATATAAATTCCCTCACTTGTGATCACATGCCCCAAGAATATGACTTTATCCATCAAAAAGTCACACTTTCTGAACTTAGTGTGCAATTTATCACTCCTTAATGTTTCCAGTATAATCCTTAGATGCTCTTCATATTCCTCCTTGATCTTAGAGTAAATGAGAATATCATTAATAAATACTACCAAAAATTTGTCAAGGTAGTCTCTAAAAACTATATTCATCAAATCCATGAATATTTTAGGGGAATTAGTAAGTCCTAAGGGTGTCATAAGAAACTCATAGTGTCCATAAATTATACAAAAATCAGTCTTCTAAATATATTCTTTCTTCACCTTCAGTTGATAATATCTATAACGAAGATCCACCTTTGAGAAAAATTGATCTCCTAGAAGTTGATCGAACAAGTCATTAATCCTTGGAAGAGGATACTTGTTCTTTATATTGATCTTATTGAGATACTGGTAATCAATACACATCCACATTTATCCATCCTTCTCTTTGGAAAATAGCATTGGATCACCCTAAGGTGATGTACTAGGGTGTATGAACCCTTTGTCAAAATGCTCTTGCAGATGCTTCTCTAACTCTTCCAATTCAATTGGGTCCATCCTATAGGGGAATTTTGAGATAGGAGTAGCTCTAGGTATGATCTATATTGATAAATCCACCTCACAATCTGGTGTAATTTTAGGTAACTCGTCGAGAAATACATCAGTATATTCCCTCACAATGGGAATTTCCTCAAGTTTGATGCTTTCATTTGATGCAACCATTTGGGTGAGGTATACTTCTTCATAGGGTATCAACACCCACACCATTGATGAATTTTCCAAAGAATATTTATTATCTCCTTTTCATTTGTAGAGGATAATGGGATGGTTTAGAATATGAAAATATATTCCCTTTTCCTGACAGTTGATGTGTGCTCTATATAACAAGATCCAATCCATGCCCAGTATAGTGTTAAATTATATCACGAACTGAATCTGGTTGCCACCAATACTGGCACCAAACTTGTCCCGTGACAAGGCCCAAAGGGTGTTCCCTATCCCCACGGTCTGGCACAAGTTCTCAGGTATCATTTATCTTAGTTTGGGAATGATTTACCTAAATATGTATACATAAAACATCAAAAACATTTGATAAAATGAATCTGAAAAATTTATACCAACAAGGTTTATACAAAAATACAGAACTGAATACATAAGTTAAAATGCAATACAAAAGGTCCAAAGACACAAAGAAACAACAGCAAAATAGCCCCATGGACTCCACACAACAAGGGGTCATCACCCCCCAAGCCGTCTCCAAAACTCCGCCCCAAGGATGGGGACTAACACCCCGGACCGCCATCACCCAAAGCCTTTCTTTTACCTGAGTCAATAATAACCAAGTCTAATTAGACCCAAGGGGTGTAATTAGGGTGTTATCCTAGTCCCAATAGGATACCACCCAATGATTCTAAAGAGAATTCAATACAATGTAAAAAAGTAAGCAGTTTTAATACGCAAAGAAAAGCAGTGATAAATTCTAAGAAATGAAACTTTCAATTGAAAACAGTTTTCAAGATAAATTTTCAATGTTCACACGTTTAAATATAAATGTTATATACTGTAAATTACTTCTAAAAACACCTCAATAAAAGGGAAAATACCACAAACACAATGAGCAACAAAATCGGGAACACCCTTAGGCACTATATAGTCTCAAGCCCCATGTACCTCATACCTCGGTGTAAAGTAACCATAGTAAAATTTGTTCTCGTGCACAATTTACTAGTAGGTAACATACCCATAACCTATTGGTACCGAATAATAATCCACATAGTTTAGTTATAGTTGTAATTATCCAAATGTTAGGTGAAACAGGGACAAAACCCATCTGGTCCACTAGCCGTACTAGTACACATTTGCCCCACCTAGGTACCTGGGCTTCCACTTTGTACTCAAACAATTTCAGAATTCAACACATATCCATTTTCATGTAAAACACCACTACAGGTCACATACACCCAGTATAGTAGCTACACACATTTTATACCATTTAGAACACACAACAAAACACTTTGAGTTTCAATAAAAACAGCTTCTCCAAATCTTTCCTTGTTTTGTACCCAAAACTCTTTGAAAACCCCACTTAAACACCATGTGCATACTCACATTAACCAAAACATAATTCACATAACCTTAAACATTTCTTTAAACCCATTACATGAGTTATAAAACAACCCCCAATAAGCATCACATAGAATAGCCATGTAAAGAACCTAATTCAACACCAAATTACTACTCAAAAATCATTTTCTTAACAAACGTGACCCAAAACCAATTTCACAGAAAAAAACAAAGGATAAGAACATTGAAAACATTATTTTCAGCCCTAATAAATTTCAATAAAATAAACTAAATAATTATAGGGCAGTGCTTAATGAACCAACAAAATATTTATATGAAAAACCCCCAAATTTCACATGAAATTGGCATTAAAATTTCACTTGCAATACAAACACCACTAAAACTCATTATTACAACATTAATAAAATGGAATAGGAATGAAAATATCATAAATACATCATGATAATCATATATATTTCATAAACATTGGAATCACCTACCAAATTAATGAAAACCCTTGAATCACTGTGCGAAAATCAAGACGCACCACTGCCGCACAAAGAGGGACTTAGAACAAACCTAAAACCACAATAATTGACCAAAAACCCCCATGGTTAAACCCTAGGTTTGAAACCCTACCCCATGTTCATTTTGTACTTCAAGAAAAAGGGAATAAGCCCTAATAAAATTGAATGAAACCCTAAGAAATTTGAAAGAGGAATGAAATGGACTAACTTACTTGAGGGATCTTGAAGGAATCTCCCCAAATACACCAGCAGATGAAATTGAAAATAGGAACAGTTAAGGCGTGGTTCTAACAAGGATGAGTAGGTCATTTAGGAACTATAATGGAGAAAAAAGAGTAATAATTGAGAGAGTTATGAAGGAAATAACTTACCTCCTCAAATCTGGATGATTTGAGACATCCTATGAAGTTCTGTACTACATAGTGATAAACAAGAGATCCAAAGATGGGGGAAAGAGTCTGAGAGCATGGATGGGTTCAATGGGATTGTTTGAGACTTAGAATAACCTAAAAATCATTAAAATTTAATAACTTATTAATTAAACAAATTTTGTTTTTAAAACTGGAAATGGGCCTTCGAGCTAGCCCAATTACTTAAATAAAAACACCAAATAAACCATTATTATGGATTAATAAAGGTTCCCAATTTCAATGGTGATGTTAATAGGTCAGGGGAGACCATTTAGGAATTGGAATGGGTGCAAAATATTAAAAAACAAAAAAGTTATAAAAGAAACAAAATTTATTTTTAAATCTGGAATTGGGCTCACGGTTTGGCCCAATTCACTAAAACTCACCCATTCCTCCATAAAAACTTGGGAAACCCCAAAAAAAAGAATGAATGAAAAATAAATAAAAAATACCATCAAAATATCTCATGTATGTGAAAATTCTCCCCACCATGAAAACTTTCTGTCCTGAAAATTCAACCATAAGTTTGATCAAAAAATAGGAAAGGATACTCTTCCTCAACCCATGAATTTCACTCTCATGTATCATGTGTATTATTACCATGCTACCAACAAACTCGGACCAACAGAATAGACTTCCCTCAAAGAAACTTCTCTTGGGAGTCCACTATTTTCACTGGCTGCTCAAAAACTGACAAGTCAGGATCTATCTCCAGTTCTTCCCAACTCAGCACATGGGACGGATCTGGAGTGTATTTCTTCAACTGGGAGACATGGAAGACGTCATGGATGGACATCGACTAAGAAGGTAAGACCAACCTGTATTCCACCTTTCTAATATGCTCAGTGATCTCAAAAGGGCCAACATATCACGGCGTCATATTCCCTTTATTCCCCAATAGACGATGGCCCAGACGAGGGGCCACTTTCAAGAATACCCTATCACCCACAAAAAACTCTAGGTCTCGACGCCTCCAGTCAGGATTAGATTTATGAAAAATCTGAGCTGTCAATAAGCATTTCCTGATCAATTTGACCTTCTCAGAAGTCTTCTTCACAAGGCTCGGCCCCAATAGTAAAGTCTCACCTACCTCAGCCCAACACAGGGGGGACCGACAAGGCCGACCATAGAGTGCCTCAAAAGGATCCATTGGAATCGAGGATTGGTAACTGTTATTATAGGAAAACTCAACCAGCCCCAAATGGTTATCCCATGAACCTCCAAAGTCCAGGACACATGCATGGAGCATGTCCTCCAAAATCTGATTTTCCTGCTCTGTCTGAACATCTGTCTGAGGATGGTATGTCATGTTCATCTTCATTTGAGACCCCAAGGCCTTATAAAGGCCTTCCCAGAACCGAGAATTGAAATGGGGGTCTCTATCTGAGACAACTGTTGATGGAATTCCATGGAGTCTCACCACCTCTTGAAGATACAAATGGCCCAAATCATCCACTTTATTTGTATCTCTGATCGGAATGAAGTGGGATGATTTGGTCAAACGATCAATCACCACCCAAATGGAATTATTACCCTAAGGTGTATGAGGTAATCAAACAATGAAGTCCATGGAAACCTCTTCCCACTTCCAGGTAGGAATGGGTAATGGCTGGAGAAAATCGGAGGGCCTTTGATGCTCTGCTTTCACCTGCTGGCATGTGTAGCATCTTGACACAAAGTCTGCTATGTCTCGTCTCATACCAGGACACCAGAACTACCGACAGACATCATAATACATCTTGGTGGCACCCTGATGAACAACCCACTAAGACTAGTGGTTATCCTCCATCACCACATTATGCAGAGATAACGACACTACTGAATGGCCCTTGAAGCACAAGATGCCCTCAGGAGATGATGACCAATTAGAGGATGTCTCCCCACCATGAAGAAACTTCTTCGACCACTGACAAAGCTGATCACTGGGTTGTTCCTTCTGAATCAACTCCAACAAAGAAGGAGTCAATTGGACTCTCGCCAAGAATTCACCTCCACTATGTTCCCTGGTTTCCACATGCATCTGAGAAAAGATCCCCATCAAAGTCCACTCATCATTGGACTTCCTCAAAGTCTGCACTAGAACTCTTCTACTCAAAGAATTGGACACCACATTACCCTTTCCTAGGGTATAGATAATGTCAAAGTCAAACCCCTACAAGTACTTGATCTAATGATGCTGCCTCAAGTTGAGATCCTTCTGTGAGAAGATATAGGCCAAGCTTTTGTGATCATATTAGACCACAAACTTCTCCCCAAAGAGGTAGTGATGCCAAGTCTTCAAATCATGCATCACTGCTGCCAACTCCAAGTCATGGGTTGGGTAGTTATTTTTGTTTATTCGGAGTTATTGAGAGCCATACGCCACCACATGATCATCCTGCATAAGCACACACCCAAGATCCATACCTGAAGCATCACAAAAGATCACATATCCCTTTCCAGCCTTTGGAAAAATTAGCATGGGGGTGGTAGTAAACTGCCTATTCAGCTCCTTGAACAATTCCTGACATTCTGGACCCCATATAAATTTCACCCCTTTCTGGGTGAGCATGGTCATCAGTGAAGCAAGTCGAGAGAAATCCCGAATGAATCGCCTGTAATAACCAGCCCGGCCAAGGAAACTCCTGATCTCGAACACATTCTTCAGGTTCTCCCATGACATAACAGTACTAATCTTCTCAGGGTCCACTGAAACCCCCTTATCCTAGATAACATGCCCCAGAAATCTCACTTACCTGATCCAAAAAGTGAACTTTGGCAACATTTCATAGAGGCGGTGATCCCACAAAGTGCCCAAGATGATCCTCAAGTGATTTTCATGTTCCTCCTCAGAGCCAGAGTATACTAGAATGTAATCCACGAACACTACAATGAAGGAATAGAGATACTGATGGAACACCCTATTCATGAGTGCCATAAAGACTACTGGAGCATTGGTCAATCCGAATGGCATGTTCAAATACTCAAAGTGGTCGTACCTGCTTCTGAAGGTTGTCTTAGAGATATCTGACTCCTTCACCCTAAGCTGGTGATATCCCGAACGCAAGTCTATTTTTGAGAACCACTTTGCCCCTTTAATTTATCAAACAAATCATCTATTCTAGGAAAAGGTTATTTATTCTTAATTTTAACCTTATTCAACTTCCGGTAGTCAATGCACAACCAGAGGGATCCTTCAGCCTTTTTTGCAAACAACACAGGAGATGCCCAAGGAGAGACACTCGGGAAAATGAATCCTTTGGATTCTAAGTCGTCCAACTGTATCTTTAATTCCCTCAGCTCGGTGGGGTCCATGCGATAAGAGGGAAGAGATATTGGTTGTGTTCTCGGTGCTAGATCAATTGAAAACTCCACATCTCACTTCGGGGGAAAACCTGAGAAATCATCTGGGAATACCTCCAGAAACTCATTCACTGCATGAGGTAGTGAACCCTCAGGGGAAATACTAGCATCCTCTACCACGAGCGATGACAAATAGAATATAATACTTCCCAACTCTAGAAGTGGAGGTTCTGCGCGACCCAACCGAGGATCCCATTCTCCCTGAAAAACCTGACGACTCCCATCAGGTGCTGTGAAACTCACTCACCACCTGTAGCAATAAATGTGTGCCTGGAAGTGTACTAGCCAATCTATGACAAGTATTATGTTAAAAAATTCCATATCTAGAATCAGAAGGCCCCACTCTATCTCAACCCCTGGCACGAAAAGCGCACACGAGGGGCACTTGAGGCCCTACTCCTTTTTCTTTCCTAGCGGTGTCACCAACTCCATCGCAAAAGACATCAAATCAGTTGGAAAATTTAGAATGTCCACAAAATAGGAAGAAATAAATGAAATAGAGGTTCCAGTATCAAAAAGAGTATCAGCTATAGAAGATGCGATCATAACGGTACCTCGAACTGTCGACGGTCCCGCCTATGATCCTGCTGGTGCCTGATCCACTACATGGAGATGTCCAGTCTCTGCATGAAGACGACCGTTGGTCTGTGGTTGTGCCATGAACTAGCTCTTCCCAAAAGATGACCCATCTCTACCACCACGGCTTCCAAATTGAGATCCCCTATTCCTCGATGGCTTAGACTATGTTGGCACTCCTCTTGAAGCCACTGACCCTGCCCCACTCGAGAGTGGAAGTGCCACACCGCAGAAGCGCTGCCAATGCCCCATACCTCCACACTGGTAACAAGGCTTTGGAGTAAGTGGAAATGCGGGTTTGATGTTCCCAGGCTTCCCACACTAGTGGCACAGGACCGATATCACATCAGAATCCACAAACGAAAATTGCCTGGAAGAGTGGCCTGAACTGCCACCTCCTTTCTTCACATGATTCTCCCGCTTCCTTTTCTTCTCTATGGAGCTACCACTGCCCACTACTGATATTGAACTAGGGAAACTAGCCCTAACTTTCCTATCAATCTACACTATGCACACCCGATCAATGACCTCAGCATAGGTCCTCAGCTTAAACAAGAACACCTGGGAGTATATCTTTGGTCGCAAGCCTTTCTCAAACCTCTAGGCCTTCGCCTTCTCATTGGAGACAATTTCTGGAGCATACCGAACCAACTCAACAAAATGGTTGGCGTACTCCATCACAGATAGATTCCCTTGAACAAGTTCCATTTACTCTCTAGACCTAGCATAAGCCAAGACCTTAGGGTAGTACTATTCATTAAAGACGACCTTGAAATTTCCCCAGCGCATCTGCTCATTCTTCTCAGTCTAAAGCACTGACTCCCACCACTTATAGCTGGGAACCTCCAGCAGAAAGTAGAAACACTTCACCCTGATCTCCTTGGGTGTTTCTAAGAACTCAAACATACGCTCGGTCTTCTTGAGCCATTCCTCTGCTTCCTGGGGTTCTGAGCTACCTCGGAAGGTAGGAGGCTTGTTCTTCAGAAACTCCTAAGCTTTATCTTTTCTAGGAGATGACCCTTATTCCCTAGCAAGAATAGGAGTAGGAGTCGTTCCTTACCCCAGAGATTGGAAATCTCAGACCACAGCCTCAACTATCCTCTGATCAATCGGTGTGGGAGAACTCTCTTCGGCTTCCTCCTGTGGGTGCATGGGAGATTTCTGGGGAGGCATGTTGCTACAAAATACAACAGTCACAAAATAATAATCAATACCACAATTCTGAAAATGTTAATCAAAACATAAAATATAAATAATCTAAACACATCCCAGTAATAAAAGAAGCAACTAATCCACATTCTCCTGATGTCCACATGTGGTTTGCAGCCCACACGTCTCACCTAGAAGTGAAGTCAATCCATAAATTCCAACGTCCCCTGGTGACTTAAGGTCTACCACGATAGGTGTGATCCAGGAACCCTAATCACAACCAAAACCCCAATCCCTAATAGTCCTAGCTCTTTTCTATCCCGACTCATCCCAAAATAGCAATATAACCCAAAAATATTAACCCCTCTGATACCATTTTGTCACGAACTGAATCTGGTCACAACTAATACCAGCACCAAACCCAGCCCGTGACAAGGACCGAAGGGAATTCCCAATCCCCACAGGCTGGCACAAGTTCTCGGGTATTATTTATCTTGTTTTGGTAATGATTTACCCAAATATGTATACATAAAACATCAAAAACATTTAATAAAATGAATCAGAAAAATTTATACCAACAAGGTTTATACAAATATCCAGAACTGAATACATAAGTTCAAATTCAATAAAAAATGTCCAAAGACACAAAAAAATAGCATAAAAATAGCCCCATGGACTCCACATGACAAGGGGTCATCACCCCCAAGTTGTCTCTAAAACTCCGCCCCAAGGATGGGGACTAATACCCCGGACCGCCATCACCCAAAGCCTTTCTTTTACCTAAGTCAAGAATAACCAAGTCTACTTACACCCAAGGGGTGTAAGTAGGGTGTGATCCTAATACAAATAGGATACCACCCAATGATTCCAAATATGATTCAATACAATGTAAAAAAAAAAGAAAGCAGTTTTAATACACAAAGAAAAGCAGTGATAAATTCTAAGAAATGAAACTTTCAATTGAAAACAGTTTTCAAGATAAAATTTTCAGAATGTTCGCACATTTAAATATACATGTTAGCTAATATAAAGTAATTCCAAAAACACCACAATACAAGGTAAAATACCACAAACACAATGATCAACAAAATTGGGAACACCCCTAGGCACTAGATAGTCTCGGGCCCCATGTACCTCATACCTCGGTGTAAAGTAACCATAGTAAAATCTGTTATCATGTACGAGCCACTAGCAGGGAACATACCCATAACCTAGTGGTCCCCAATCATCATCCACATAGTTTAGTTAGATTTTTCTTTATCCAAATTCTAGGTGAAACAGGGATGAAACCCATCTGGTCCACTAGTCGTACTAGCACACATCCGCCCCACCTTGGTACCCGAGCTTCTCCTTTGTGCTCAAACAATTTTAGCAATCAACACATATCCATTTTCATGTAAAACACCACTACTAGTCAGATACACCCAGTATAGTATCTACACACATTTTATACCATTTAGAACAAACAACAAAACACTTTGAGTTTCAATAAAAACAACTTCTCCAAATCTTTCCTTGTTTTATACCCAAAACTCTTTGAAAACACCACTTTAACACCATGTGCATACTCACATTAACCAAAAAAAATCAAAAAACCTTAAAATTTTATTTAGACCCATCACATGAGTTATAAAACAACCCCCAATAAGCATCACATAGAATATACATGTAAAGAACCTAATTCAACACCAAATTGCTACTCAAAAATCATTTTCTTAACAAACGTGACCCAAAACCAATTTCACAGCAACAAACAAAGGAGATGAACATTTAAAACATTATTTTCAGCACTAATATAGTTCAATAAAATCAACTAAATAATTATATGGAAGCACTTAATGAACCAAAAAATATTTATATGAAAAAACCCCAAATTTCACATGAAATTGGCATTAAAATTTCACTTACAATACAAACACCACTAAAACTCATTTTTGTAGCATTAATAAAATTAAATAGGCATGAAAATATCATAAATACATCATGATAATCACAAAGATTTCATAAACATTGGAATCACCTACCAAAGTAATGAAAATCCTTGAATCACCGTGTGAAAATCAAGTCGCACCATCGCCGCACCAAGAGGGACTTAGAACAAACCTAAAACCACAATAATTGACCAATAAAACCCATGGTTAAACCCTAGGTTTGAAAACCTACCCCCTGTTCATTTGGTACTTCAAGAAAAATGGAAGAATCCCTAATCAAATTGAATGAAACCCTAAGAAATTTGAAAGAGGAATGAAATGGACTAACTTACTTGAGGGATCTTGAAGGAATCTCCCCAAATACACCAGCATCTGAAATTGAAAATATCCACAGTTCAGGGGTGGTTTGAAAAAGGATGAGGAGGTCATTTAAGAACTTAAATGGAGGAAAAAGAGTAATAATTGAGAGAGTTATGAAGGAAAGAACTTACCTCCTCAAATCTGGACGATTAGAGACATCCTATGAATTTCGGCACTAAATCGCGATGAACAAGAGCTCCAAAGAGGGGGAAAAGAGGCTGAACGCGTAATTGGGTTCAGTGGGATTGGGTGAGACTTGGAATCACCGAAAAATAATTAAAATTTAATAACTTATTAATTAAACAAATTTTGTTTTTAAAATTGGAAATGGGCCTTTGGGCTGGCCCAATTCCTTAAATAAAAACACCAAATAAACCATTATTATGGATTACTAAAGGTTCCCAATTTCAATAGTGGTGTTAATAGGTCTGGTTAGTCCATTTAGGAATTAGAATGGGTTCAAAATATTAAAAAATGAAAAAATTTATAAAAGAAACAAAATTTATTTTTAAATCTGGAATTTGGCTCATGGTTTGGCCCAATTCACGAAAACTCACCCATTCCTCTATAAAAGCTTGGGAAACCCCTAAAACAAAGAATGAATGAAAAATAAATGAAAAATACCATTAAAATATGTCATGTATGTGATAAATTCCATCCAGATAAGTATTACGTGATTATCTAGAAGAATCTTACCACATATGCCAATAGGAAAAGAGTCCAACACTTGGGTTGCAATGATCACACTACTAGGTGTTTTTTATGGATATCTCTATGTAAAGGTATGGGGTCTTTGATTCAATAGTTCTAGAAAACTTTTAGGATATAAAGGAATGCGTAGAACCAAAATCAAATAAAAAAATTTCCATTATTGAGTGAATAGGAAGTGTACCTTGTACAACTTCGTTTTCTTGCTCCACTTCAACAGTGGTGATGGAATAAGTTTTCCCCTTCTCCTTTGACATTGGATATTTTTTATGGTGATTACCCTCAAGGACTCTAGGTTTAGTACACTAGCTTTCATATCACCCTTACTCCCTACGGTTGAATAATTTAACCATAGGTGGTTCATTATGAGGTTCCCTTATTTCCTCCATCATGTTGGATAGCTTCTTCATGTCTCTTCGACATTCATGAGCTTGATGGCCTTCTCTCCCACACTTAAATAATTTCCCTATCCCTTTGAGGAAATTCTCATAATGCTTCTTCCCACATTTTTTACATGTGGGTGGTTGGATCCTCTTTCCTTCTTTTTCATTTGATCCACCAACTTGAAAATCCATTATTCTCTTCTTATTTCTACAACCATGGAACAATTCTTTGAACTCTATATCTACTTTGAGGTCACATCGTACCACTTATTCATAACTCCCAAAGTCTTGGATAGTTAGAGCCTTTCTAATGAGAGGTTTTAAACTACTAAATAATCTATCTATTTTTCTATCATTGTTGATAAAAAACCTAATGCATACCTTGCAAACCTTGTGAATTTTACTTCGTATGTTTTGATAGATTCACCTTTCTTTTTCTTTAGCTCTATGAATTATCTCTCCTTATTTTTTTGAAGATTTATAGGGAAATACTTGTTAAGAAATATTTTATTAAAGTCTTCCCACTCCATCTCTTTTATTTAATCCTTTGTATTGGTTTTATTTATAAATTCCCACCATTGATCGGCTTATCTATCTAAATGATAGACAACTAGAGTCACCTTCTCCTTCTCAAAATAATAGAGTATAGAAAAGATCTTCTCCATTGAGTTGAAACATTATTTCGCAATGAGTGGATCAGAAGATCCACTAACTCTTTTTGGTTGTTGTCGTGTAAATAAATCAATGGTTATTTTCTCATTATTGGGTGAAGGAAGACATTCCATGTGGATAAATTTGTTGTTTATATCCTGATACAGTTGGGTAAGCATCACCATAAAGTTTTGAACTCCACTGCCCATGGCATTGGGGATGTCGTTCAGAAAATCATTGAATTATCCTTCACATGGGTTATTGGCTTGGCTTCTCCTGATTCCCATCATTTTCTAAAATAGAAAAGGTTTGAACAAAACATAAGTCAACAAAGCATGAATAATTTATTATTTTACGCAATTAACGCTAAAGGCATTTCTTATGGGATCCCTATGTTAAGAATTTTTCTAAAAAAATATTCTTTGATATTTACATATTCTTAGTCTTATCCTAAGGATTTTCACAAATTTTATTGATTCATAATTCCCAAATTAACCAAATCATGATCTGATACTAACTATAGCGACTCTACTTTTTCATACATAACTATTACATCATTTTTAAGATAAACGAAATAATAGAGATACATAACCAGGATCAAAAGTTTTAATGTCATTAGAAAATTAGGATCATACATATATTTTACATAATAAAACATAAAAATTATTTAATTACTTCTTCATTATCTTCTTAGTGGCCTTGCATTCTCCTTGGTACAAGTAATCACCTGAGGATAAACATCAAAGAAAGGGGTGAGCTAAAAGACCAATAAGATGATGAAAAGGAAACATGAATCAATATAACATGGGTGATCAGAATCATCAGAATCATATAATAAGAATAGTTTCATCATCATAATCATTATTGGAAATATTAGATAAATTCATGGAATGTGGAAATGCATAAAAATAAAACATTGTGTCTTAATAGTCAAATACTACACATAGTTGTGAACAAATATAGCATCAAGTTCACGCATAACATATGTGTGTAATCATAACATCATAATTGTGAAAAAATATAGCATAATTTTCATGCATAATACACATAATATCATGAGACGCATCACATTACACAATGCATTGTTGGGTTATATAATTTCAGGCCCACCTGTCACATCATAACATTTACATAATCATGCATTCCACATAGAATGTATATCAGTTAAAGTCATGAAGTAAACCATGTAAAGGAATTAGTTTCATAAGTATTTAATCAATTATGAATAAACTTGGGGTTCCCAAATGAAAAAGAGGAAAACATATTTGTTATAAGAATTGTCATTCTTGAGTGAAGAATAAATAACTCAGGAGGAGTCAAGATGTGTTTTGAAAAGAAGAGTTCTTTTGGAAAATCTCTGTATTTGTCATAAAATCAGATTGGAAATATGTATATCCCATAAAATAAAATTAAATAACAATTATATTATATTTAAGGAACATTAAAGGAGTATCCACACTAAAATTTGGCATGAAAAAGGAATAACCCAAAGAGAGGGAGTTGGGTTCGAGAATCCCCTTACCCCAATTCTGAATGCGTTATGTACTTGAACTTAATATCCTAGATAATAAAATTATATTAATTAATTACATAATTCAGAACCTTTTATACATGTATTTATTTTATTGTAAATTTATTAAGTTTATTTATGGTTGTTTTTATGAGTTATAGAGTTTAATCTCATTGTTCCAGGAGTGTTCATTTTCATGGTTTTATGGTTGGTTTACTTGTATATAATTATGGAAGTTCTCTTAAAATGGGAATAATTTTCCAAAATTGAAATTATATGATATTAATGAAATTAAATAATTTTAATTGGTCACATATATCATTTGGTTTTCTGGTATGAGGATGGTTCATTTGATAAAACATTAATGATAAATTTTTAGTTTATTTTGGTGGGTTTTCCAACCATCATGAAATAGTTTTGTTTTAATTAATATTATGTCAATAAATTAGTTTTAGAACATTAAAAAAATTATAATATAAATATTAAAAGAATAACCATAATAATGGTTTTATGATCATCCTTGAAGGAAGTAATGGAAAATAAAAACTCATCATCCATGAAGGTGGTGAATCGACACATCACGGATGATGTTTTCGTTTTTAGAATAGAAGGAGAGGAGAATATATTTGATGATGGATATTCTATTAACACAATAAAATTGTATTATATATATATATGATACTTTATTTATCATACCTATTTGTATAGTTTAGGTATGGAGAGTATAAGAAAAGAAAAGAAATTAAAATAGAGGGATTGAGAATTTTACCTCTTGAATGTTGTCTCCTTGAGAACCTTCTTAAAGCACTTGGGTTTAGTTTTTTTTTGAGACCAGAAGCTCTTGGATGTGAGGAAGAGACTTGGAAAATAAATTGGGTAGAATTTAGACAAGATATAAGTCTTTTATGGTGTGAGTAGAATATATGGTGAGGGGTAGTTTTTATAGGGGAGGGGAGAGGTTTTTTTTTATTATCATATTCATTAGTTTATTATTTTGGATCAAGACTATCAATAGTGTTGATTCCCATGACTAAATATAGTAATGGTTCATGATAGTTTTAACCAATTGGTTATTAAATCATCCATGACTCAAAAATCCATGTATTTAACTTATAATATTAAATATCGTAAATTATCGTATTTCACTATTCACCAAAAATTAAATTATTTTAGAAAAATACAAAAAAGTCACCCTAACCATTTTTTGAGGTGTATATTTTAAAAATTGATTTAATTTTATGAAAATAATTTTCTAAATATGAAAATTTTAATTTTTAAATAAAATCATCATTTATTAAAAAAATACTGATTTTAATATTATAACTGCTTTTATGACACTTTGAAAAATTAATTAAGGTATCATAAAATTAACTTATAATTATAATACAATAAAATATTAATTTATGAATCTATTTTATGAAAAAAAATATTTTAATTCATTATATTAATTATAAAATTGTAAATAAAAATTTACATTTTATAAAAATATCAACACTTAATTTATCATTTTTAAAAAAATTATTTACTTATACCATGATATAATTATATCATATTTTCATTTATAAGATGTATAAATTTTATTTACAATTTCATAGGTGAGATTACTATTATATTGGTAAAATTACTATTTCTAATGGTTATATTACTATTCTAATGGTTAGGTTATTATTTCATCGGTATAGGTTCCTTAATTTCTATAAATACCACTTATTTCATTATTCATTTATAAGAATAATGTTTTTATTGAGTTATTTATGTGATGTATGTGTTTTATAAAATAATTATAAGAAGTGAAATTCCATTGATAAAATTCCGAGTCATTATATGTTCAGTTCAACTAATCAATGCCAATAAAGATATATCATAACAGCATGGAAAAAGATATATCACACAAATAGAAACTATCCCAAACAGATATCACAAATTGAGGCATTTAATGAATAAACTATTATGCATCACAATAAGTATATATATATATGGCATGTGAACCTACATGCCTAGTAGTGGAGCATAAACACACCTGGAATCTCATAAATCACATATAAACATCATGTGTATCACCCAAGGTGAATTTAATCAATGGTAATAAAAAAACATAATTACCCCCATTTTAGGGAAACTCGGAGGTTCACTATACAGTGTTGGACAAGCACTGGCATAGTTCCCCTACCTGAGTCTCAATCATCCTATCTCCTGCCTATGATGTCTCGTCCCAAGGAAAAGAGAAGAACAAGTTAGTGAGTCCCAATCCTATGATACCATTTTGTAGCATCCCAACCTGAACCATCAAGTCTGAGCCAGAAGGTTAAATGATCTTATGCACACTTCCCCATATACAAGATTCTACTGACAAGCAGCGAGGGTCTAAGTATGACAGTGGGGAGACTATAACCTCAATATCATTTCATAGGATCCATAATAAATAATAACTAATATAATAAACCATTAGAGTAAACATGCGGAAAACTGAAATAATGGCATACATGTCAAGTAAATAAAAGAAACTCCCAAAAGTTTCAAGCCTGCCCAGAGTAAATAAATTAGATAAATAAATAAATAAGGATATATGGGTCCCATATTTTTCTGTCTTATCCCACCACCTGCTCCTTGCTCCTCTACTCAACTATCCACCACAGGACCCTTGCCCTTCGTCGGATCCCTCATGAAATCTACAAGTGTGCCAAAATTCCTGACTAGGGTGTGAGTACAAGACTCAGTAAGACACCACTAATGCATTTTCAACCCGGTGTGATCAAGTATAATAGTGTATGTCGTAATAAAATATATAACAAGCATAAACATACAAACCAAAACTAAGTGGTTGTGTGCTAACCAAGCCGCAACAACTCCCGATCATACCTGCTTTTTCCCCCATTATAGAATGATAATCATATATCATCATAGGAATCATAATCCAGCCACAATGACGTTGGAATGCCACTCATAATCCATCAGGCATCAAGTGAATGTAACCTACTTGGAATTCACAAGGTATAGAGTAATACTTGTAATCCACAAGGCATCGAGTAATACTTGGAATCCACAAGACATCGAGTATCTGTGACCTACTCGTAATCCACAAGGCATTGAGTAATACTCGAAATCCACAAGGAATCAAGTATCAACCAACTACTCGGAATCCAAAAGTCATCAAGTAGTGTCCATGTCATAAGTCTAGCATGATCCACTATCGATGTCATCACACATCATTCGTACTCCCCCTCTAAGGAACGACCAAACCCTGATGGTCACCTATCACATGTACCAAGCACAAAACCTCCAAAGAAAAATAGTACACAACAAAGATGAGCATGATAATACAACATGAAATCATGGGGAATATATAGTATCAATACAACATCATGTGAAATAGTTGAACATGGAAAGAGGCTAATCTAACATATATCACGACAACAATCATCACAACAGGTCTCACGTGCTACACACACACCCACATGTGATCACAAGTTGAGAATGGATATCAGTCAAGCCGCACATAAATCATAACATGGAAATACATGTGTATTGAGATCCCATGAAGGTAAAGAACTTCCTACCTCAAAATTCATCAACATCAATGACAAGAATAAACCACTCTATGTGGTTCGAAAGTTGGAGCGGAAACCTAAATAATCAAGAACACCTCATCACAGGCCTTATTATCGTAGTTTTCAACATGTCAACACTTGAGGTTCACCAAATCTCCTAGAACCAAAACCAACTATTTTATTTCGGAAAGAAATAAAATATCACATTTAGTGATATTTTCTCTCTCCTTGATAATTTTTGAATTATCGTTCTAGGTCAACACATACACTCGCAATATTCTCCATAAGAATAATTATTTATAATAATTTATCCTAAATTATCCTTTATAATTATGTTTTCATAATTTATTATAAAATATCCTTTATAATTATCATTTGATAATTTATCCTAAATTATCATTTTATAATAATATTTTGAGAATTTCTTGTAAATTATTCTTTTATAATTATCATTTGATAATTTCTCATAATTATCCTTTTATAATTATCTTTTGATAATCTATCACAAATTATCCTTTTATAATTATTTCTTGATAATTTCTCATAAATTATCCTTTTATAATTATCCTTTTATAATTTCTTATAAATTATACTTTATAATTATCTTTTGATAATTTATTATAAATTATCCTTTATAATTATCTTTTGATGATTTATCATAAATTATCTTGTATAATTATCTTATGATAATTTATTATAAATTATCCTTTATAATTATCTTTTGATAATTTATTTTAAACTATCCTTTTCATAAATATATTTTTGATAATTTTTCAATAATTTATCCTTTGATAAACTTGAAATTATCGTTTGACAATTTTAATAAGTATTCATTCACTATTATAGATATTCCCTTTAACATCATGCAAAAAGGATTTTAGTAGTGCTAAAAATCATTGTTAATCTCAATGCTCTTAAAGGGGACCCTTTATTAGTGCTAAAAAACACTGATAAAGGTCCCACCTGCTACAATGTGTTGTTTGTATAACAGCACACTGCAACAACATGTAACCTATACAAAAAATATATAATTTAATTGAAATAAATTTTACATCACGAATACAAAAAAATCACTACTATATACATTTCAAACAGTATTTTTAATAATTACATTTATAATTACTATCCAAAAACATTTAAAAACATTAATGTTTCATCATCTTTGGTACCTGTGATCCCCTATCAAAAATGTTTTCCCATGGTATCCATTGCCGAAAGAATCACCTAAACCCAAGAAAAATAATCCACCTATATAAGTAAAAAAATATTATGTTAGTAATATTATAAATAAATAAATTAAACATTAATAAGAAAGAATACCTTAAAAATGTCAACTTTAAATAAAAAGACTCACTTGGAGTTATACTGGTCACATCGTGCATTACATTAAGGTGTGTGTGATTCCAACACATGAAAAATGAGTTATGGATCATTTTTATAAAGTATCAAAACATTTCTAATGTGTTTTCATGGTTTTTGAGTATGTCAATTGTTCTTTTCAATGAAATTAATGCTGATTTTAAATAAAGACACACTTGGAGTCATATTGGTCACATTGTGCATGGAATTGAGGTGTGGTTGATTCCTATATGTCACAAATGACTTATGGATCATTGTACTATAGTATCAAAACAATTTAAATGCATTTTCTCAGTTTTGAGTAGGTCTGTTTCCCTTTTTACTAAAAGTAATGTCAATTTTAAATAAAAAGACGCACTTCGATTCATACCAGTCACACTATGCATTGGATTAAGGTTATGATGATTTATAAACATCTTCAATGACTTATTTATCATTTCTATAAAGTATCAAAACAATATGAATGTTTTTTCTCAGTTTTGAATAGGTTAGTTATCCTTTTTAATAAAATTGATGTCAATTTTAAATAAAAAGGAACACTTTGAGTCATACCAGTCACACCGTGCATCAGATTGAGGTGCGGGTGATTCCTACACATCACAAATGACCCATGGATCACTTTACTAAAGTATCAAAACAATATGAATTAATCTTCTTGGTTTTTAGTACGTCACTTGTTCTTTTTGCTAAAATTAATGTGAATTTAAAATAAAAAATACACTTCGATTCATATCGATCACACCGTGCATCGGATTAAGGTGATATTTATTCCTACACATAAAAAAATGACTTATGGATCATTTTTATAAAGTATAAAAACAATCCAAAATCATTTTATCAGTTTTGAGTAGGTCAGTTGTCCTTTTTACTAAAATTAATGTCCATTTTAAATAAAAAGATGCACTTAGAGTCATACCTATTACACCATGCATCAGATTGAGGCGTTTCTGATTCCTCCACATCTCAAATCACTTATGGATAATTTCCCTAAAGTATCAAAATAATATGAATGTTTTTTATTGGTTTTGATTATGTTAGTTCTCCTTTTTACTAAAATTTATGCCAATTTTAAATAAAAAGATGCACTTGGAGTCATACCTATCACACCATGTGTCATATTGAGTTGTAGGTGGTTCCTACATGTCATAAATGACTCATGGATAGTTTTCATAAATTATAAAAATAATATTAATTTGTTTTATTGGTTTTCATTATGTCACTTATTCCTTTTACTAAAATTAATGATGATTTAAAATAAAAAGACATACTTGCAGTCATATCGGTCACACCGTGTGCCGGATTGAGGTACGATTGATTCCTATACATCAAAAATGACTTATGGATCGTTATACTAAAGTATAAAAACAATAAAAATTCATTTTCTTGGTTTTGAGTAGGTCAGTTGTTCTTTTTACTAAAATTGATGTCAATTTTAAATAAAAAGATGCACTTGGAGTCATACCGGACACACCGTGTGTCAGATTGAGGTGTGGTTGATTTCTACACATCTCAAATTACTTATGGATAATTCACCTAAAGTATAAAAACAATAAAAATGTGTTTTATATATTTTGAGTAGGTCAGTTATACTTTTTACTAAAATTGATGTCAATTTAAAATAAAAAGATGCACTTGGAGTCATACCAGTCACACCGTGCATCAAATTGAGGTTCCACTAATTCCTAAAAATCCCAAATGACTCATGGATCATTTTACTAAATTATAAAAACAATCCAAAAGTGTTGGATCAGTTTTCATTATGCCACTTATTTCTTTTGCTAAAATTAATGTCAATTTAAAATAAAAGGACACACTTGGAGTAACATCGGTCACACCGTACATTGGATTGAGGTTTGGTTGATTCCCACGCATCAAAAATGACATATAGATCATTTTACTAAAGTATAAAAACAATATGAATGTAATTTATTAGTTTTTGAGTATTTTAGTTGTCCTTTTTACTAATATTGATGTCAATTTTATATAAAAATGCGTACTTGGAGTCATATCGGTCACACCATGTATTGGATTGAGGTGAGGCTGATTCATACACATCTCAGATGACTTATGGATCATTTATCTAAATTATCAAAACAATATAAATGTGTTTTGTTGTTTTTGGGTAGGTCATTTGTCCTTTTTACTAAAATTGATTTCAATTTTAAATAAAAATATGCACTTGCAGACATACCAGTCATACCATGCGTCGGATTGAGTTGAGGGTGATTTATACACATCACAAATGACTCATGGGTCATTTTTCTAAAGTATCAAAACAATACTAATGTATTTTCTTAGTTTTCAATAGGTTACTTGTTCCTTTTTCTAAAATTAATGTCAATTTAAAATAAAAATACACACTTTGAGTCATATCGATCACACTGTGCATCGGATTGAGGCGCAATTGATTCCTACACATAAAAAATGACTTAGGGATAATTTTTCTAAAGTATAAAAACAATGTGAATTCATTTTCTTGGTTTTGAGTATGTTAGTTTTACTTTTTACTAAAATTCATGTTAATTTTAAATAAAATGATGCACTTGGAGTCATACCGGTCACACCATACATCGGATTGAGGTGAAGATGATTCCTACACATCTCAAATGACTTATGAATCTTTTTTATAAAGTATCAAAACAATAAAAATGTTTTTTATTAGTTTTAAGTAGTCTAGTTTTACTTTTTACTAAAATTAATGTCAATTTTAAATAAAAAATGCACTTGGAGTCATATCGATCATGTCATGCATAAGATTGAGGTATGGATGATTCCCACATGTCCCAAATGACTCATGGATTATTTTACCAAAGTATTAAAACAATGTGAATTTTTTTATCAGTTTTCAGTATGTCACTTGTTCTTTTTGCTAAAATTAATGTTAATTTAAAATAAAAAGACACACTTCGAGTCATATCGATCACAATGTGCAACGTATTGAGGTTTGGTTGATTCATATATGTTAAAAATAACTTATAGATCATTTTCCTAAAGTATAAAAATAATCTGAATGCATTTTCTTGGTTTTGAGTATGTCAGTTGTCCTTTTTATTAAAATCGATGTCAGTTTTAAATAAAAAGACGCACTTGGAGTCATATCGGTCACACCATTTGTCGGATTGAGGTGTGTATGATTCATAAACATATAAAATGACTTATGGATAATATATATAAATTATCAAGACAATATGAATGCATTTTATCAGTTTTGAGTAGGCCAGTTTTCCTTTTTACTAAAATTGATGTCAATTTTAAATAAAAAGATACACCTTGAGTCATACCGATCACATTGTATATCGGTTTGACATGAGATAAATTCTTACACATTATAAATGATTTAGGAATATATTTACTAAATTATCAAGGCAATTTGAGTGCATTTTATCAGTTTTTAGTGAGTGACGCATTTTGAACTAAAATGTCGATTTTAAACTGATAACAGACACTTTGAGTCATACCGGTCACACTGTGCATTGGATTGTGGTGAGGCTAATTACTACACATCCTAAATGACTTATATATCATTTTCCTAAAGTATGAAAAATAATTTGAATGTGTTTTTTCAGTTTTGATTATTTTGATTGTCTATTTTACTATAATTAATGTCAATTTTAAATAAAAAAGATGCACCTGGAGTCATATCAGTCACACCATGTGTTGGATTGAGGTGTTGTTGATTCCTACATGTCCCAAAGTCTTAAAAAATCCTAAATTACAATTTTAGGGCAATTACCATTGTATTTCTTTGTTGAACTACCTACACTACATATTGATTTGATGTTCTTAACTGAAAAATATTTCACGTTGTTGAAAACCAGAAGAGTTGAGAAAGCATTATATCATAATAAGTCACCACAATAGGCAAAAGATATTCCTCCACTCTTCTGGTTTTCAAAAATGAGAAAGGTTTTTCAACTAAGAACATCAACTCAATATGCAGTGTCAGTAGGTCGAAAAAGAAAAGCAATGGAAAGCACTATAACATTGGCAGAAAGGAACATGTTATCTCTTCTAGGGCTTGTTGTAGATAGTTGAAAGAAAAATATGACTTCCCAAAAGATCTTTGAAAACTAATAAATAATTATTAGATAAAAATTATAGGGAAAATAACTTACAAATAGTAGATAAAGCGATGACAAAATTAATTAAATAATTAGTAGTAATTCACCTTTTCATTATGGTTGTATACATTCTTGACCCATTTACTTATTGTTATTATCTCAATTACAGCCTCAAAATCCAATATATCATGAGCATGGGTAGCTTAGAACAAACCACACCAACTCAAACAAAGGAATCCACCTGTATGATAAAATAATTCTTATGCGAGTAATACCAAAACGAAATAAATTAAACATAAATATGAAACAATGCATTACTTCTATGGAAGTCACATATTCATGTTATTTGTGTACATTCTATGATCAGGTATGTTGCCTATTCATTTCTAAGAAAATATATATCATCTTGTGAATATGATTATTTTTTACAGTCATAGTAGTACTAGAAAAATATAAATACACAAAGGATTAATAAATATTTTAAATGAAATGGTAATTATCTTTGGAAATAACTCTCCGAGGATACTAGTTTGTTGATGGAATATGATCTCTCTCATAAATTTACAAACATTATAACCACAATATTTTCCATTTGTTTATTTTGAACACTACAGAAACATTGATAAAAATAATTAATTTGTTTTTATATGTGTTTGTATAGTGAAATCTTATTATATATACCCTGAAACTTTTCCAGTTTTAGAACTTGTCAGGGTCCTTGTGCGCAATGTATGTCCTCGTGCCATGTTTTTTATGATATCTATACACTACCCTATCATAACATAATTATAATTACAACATAATATAAAATATATAACTTTAATTTTAGTTCTAAAACGTTGGATGTATTGTATTATGAATTTAAAAACGTCATCATATGTGGTTGGTTTGTTGGGTATCCTTGTAGTGAATCTAAGAAATAAATCTTTGGAGTATCCAAATTGACTGCAATGAGCATCAAATGTTTCCTAAAAACACAAAAATGAATAAGTAATAAAAGAAATGAAAATATATTATATATGATTAAATTTTATAGTTTTACCCCTTCATCATTGGTATTAAGAAGATTTTGTCATCTATAAGCTTTATTTCAAATGATTTGGCCAGGCCTATCACTATTTCATTCAATTTTATGAATTCTATTTTTTCTTATTCTGTATATGTGACATGAGGACTAATGAGTCCAAAAAAATTATGGGGAAATCCCTTAAATTGGTATTGATATATACACCTAAAATAAATACAAAATGTATTTAGTCATAATTAACATAGTATATCAACTTTTGGAAAATCAAATCATGAAAACATACCTCATGTATACATTTACAATTAAGGATCCTAGCCATTCATAGTTGAGGATTTCATTTAAATTCTCAAAAGAAATGTAGTTTGTAACTTTCTCTACATAAATTTTTTCTTCAAAATCAACTACGTGACTACTACCATTTTGTAACTTTGTATTTGTATGAACCTTCAATGTTAGTAAATTCAAATATTGAATGGGCAGGGTAAATGTGATTTCAGAAGATATTTTCAATCAGTTCATTGATCCTTTAGATGGTTTTGAGTCAACCTTTCATTTCACCCCCCCCCCTGTCCATTTGTACTAACATTCATCAGTTCAAACCTTTTTCCATTAATTGTTAAAGGTTTATCATGAAAAATAAATTGGAAATGAATACCTCCTTATCGACATGTGTTTTTACAAGATCTGAAAGTCATGTGATGAATGTTCCAAAGCTTGGCTGACCGTATGAATATATTCATCATTAAGTGGAATAGGTAGCTCGATGCTCGGCTTATGATCTATGATAATCACTACTCTCACATGACCTATTGGAAGTGATATATTGTGTAGTCTGTCATCTTGGATATTGAACACCGCAGCCCTTGCTACAAGGTGATGGGTGGGTATTGATATATATAAATCATAGTCATTTTCACCATGTATAATATTATTATAGGGAAGGTATTAGTGCCTATCTAATTCAAATTTCACATAAAAAAATATTAGAATATTGTTTACCTCAACCAAGACAGCTCTTTGAGGGGAATAACTTAACTCAAATCTGGTGGGAGGTGTGGTGGGATCTTCACACAATGGTTGTTCTTGAGTTTTTTATTCTCTTTTCTTCTCCCCATAATAGTTGCTAGCAACTCAGTTTTCAAATGAAATTTTTCTTCAAGGAATATTAATCATTATTTCATCTATGTAATTTCTTTATCTTTATCCTCCTGTTGTTTTTTTTCTCAAAACATGTTCAAGGTTTCACCCCAAAACCTGCACCTCTGATGCGGTCATACGGTTTTGTCTGATTCAAGGTCACCAAAAGTAAGTGTTCATCCGATAGTGTTGATGATTCTCGTGACTATGTCAGATAGAAAATATAGTAAAATAAGTAATCATTGTTATGTAATAATAATTTAAAGTAAAACAAATTTTTATTATGTCATACTTACACATGTTCCACACACTTTTTGTGTGTTTTCATATATTTGTATCCCATATTTATTTACACTTGACTACTTCTATAGCATGTGGCATAGGATGGAAGTGTATTTGGATTTGGATTCATCAATATTCATATAAACAGAGGAATATAATTATGTTTTTGTTTCATTTCACATAAAAGTATTATGGTAGATTTAAAATACATTCCAAATTTTTTTTCAAGTGAAGCTTGCCCCATCCTTATTTTATAGTAGGGTTATATTGTTTTTTCTACACTTTCCTTATTTTCAATACTCAGTTTTTGTTTCATAAATAAAAAAATTCTCAATTAAAGTGATGAATACATATATTTTCAAAAAAAATGTATTATCAGTCACAATGTACCTGAAAAGACACCTCCACACGACAACCAGTAAATGCATCCCACGCTTCTTGGGTTATCATGTGTTCATACATAAGCAATGGATGAAAATTTATTTTCCCTTCAATGTCTTTAAGATAAAATCTCATTAAAATTGTGTGAAAACCTCTATGAATCCTTTCATAAAGAATTAATACATATTTATTGTGGGAATCATCTATTATAAATGCACACTATAAGGGATGATAAAGAGTAATTCAATGTTTCATTGTTTTGTTTTTTTAGTAAAATAAAGAAATTATGTCATAATGTTATTGTAATCTCTTCCCACATCAGTGTCTTAAGCATGGGCACAACTACTACAAAAAACATTAGATTAGCGGTGGTTTTTTAGAGGTGGTTATGCATAACCCCCTCTAAATTAATTTTAGAGGGGGTTCTGTACAACCCCTTCTAATTATCAAATTTAGAGGGGGTTCACAACCCCCTCTAAATTTTTTATCATTATTTTTTTAATATTTGGTTTAATTTTAGAGGTGGTTATGTCAAAATCACTACTAATTTAATAATTGGTGGCACTATATATTCGGTTAGATTTTAGAAGATCTATATATATATAATATTTATTTGGATATATATATAACTAATTTTTTTAAAGGAAATAAAAGGGGTTCACAACTCCCTCTAATTTAAGATATTAGAGGGGGTTCATGAACCGTCACAAATCCCTTAGATTAGAGGGGGTTTTGAACCCCATCTAATTCAAGAAATTAGAGAGGGTTTTGACCCCCTGTCTAATTTAAGAAATTAGAGGGGGTTTTGAACCCCCTCTAATTGATGATATTAGAGGGGGTAGTGAACCCCTCTAATTTATGACATTAAAGGGGGTCATGAAACACCGCTAATCCCTTTGATTAGAGGGGGTTTTAAACCCCCTTTAATTTTTATTTATTTTTTAAAATAAATCTCATATAAATTAAAATTTTATAATATATATGTGTGAGTGTGTATGTCTGTATATATATATTACATAAACATATTATATACATGTATTTAAATACATTATAAACATATATATACATATAAGGACATTATAAAAATACTTTAAATAAATACTTATACATATAGAAAAAATGTATACATATATAAATATTGGTATACATAATATAAATGTCTATTTCTTCAAATTTATAAAATTTATATATGGATTTATAAATATTATACGTTTATATTATGATTTATATTATACATATATTATATAAAATACATTTTTATTTTATATTTTTGTATAAATACATTTATATTATATTATGTATACAAATATATATAATATAGACAAAATTAAATACAAATATACATATATATATATATATATTATATAATTATATTATATATATTATATTATAAATATTTAATTATATATACATTTATATATATTATATAATTATTTTATATATATTGCAGTATACCATATTAATTATAAATATAAATATATAATATATGTATAATATAAATCATAAAATATATAAATGTATAGTATTTATAAAACCAATATATGATTTTTATAGTTTAAAAATAGGTGTAATGATAATAATAATAATATTATTATTATTATTATTATAATTACACACACATACATATATACAAATATATAAAAATGATTATATAAATATATATTATAATTATATTATATCTATAAATATTATATAAATACACAAATACACACACACATACAAATATAAATGTATTTACAAATATATGTATACATATATATTTATATATTTAAATATAATTATTTATATATGTATTATATATACACAGATATAATATATATGTATATACTATACACAAATATATTATATATTATAGACAAAGATATACATCATATATTATACACAAATATATCATATAAAAAGAAATATAATATATTGTTTATATTTCCATACACAAATATATATATATATAATATCAAATATTTTTGTATGTAAATAAATATAAATTATTGTGTATATTAAACATAAATCGTTTCTACATAGTGGTAAAGTGTCTGAAAAGAGGTTTGACCAATGCATTCTTCGATTCTCACCAGTGATAAATAAATTCACTGTCATGCCTTGTGGGCTAGGCACTGAACAGGTCGGGTTTCGCGTGTGGGTTGGTTCTGTCATCCTACCTTTCATGGCCCACGGGGGAGTCTGTGGTGGTACACATGCAAGTTGTCCCTAGGGGTTTGTGGGGTGCGGGGGGGGGGGGGGGTTGGCAAGTGCGGGGTGTGGAGGGGGGTGATCTACGGGGGTGTTGTCCTGTGTTGTCCTAGTTATCTGTAGGGGTGTATGGGTTATGGGGGTGCGGGAGTGTGTTGTCCTGGTGTCTCGTGGGGTATGGCAAGTGCGGGGGTGTCTGGGGGTATGGGGGTGTGTTGTCCTAGTGTTTATTGGGGGTGTCTTGGTGTCTCGTGGAGGGTATGAGGGAGTGTCCTTGTGTATAGTGGGAGCTCCTAATTTGATGTTTGAATTAGAGGTGGTTAAAACTACCTCTAATCTATTCATATATGAAGAATTTAGGGTGAAATTAGAGGGGGTTAAAACCCCATCTAATCTAACCACTGCTAAACACGAGACAATTTTACTAGTGCTTGATCAGAACCGCCTCTAATCATAATAAGCGTCCACTTTAGCGGCAGTTACATGTAACCACCACTAAAGTATTTAGAAGGGGTTATAACCTTTTCTAATCACTCTATTTTTCTATAGTGAACATGGTGACACGAATCTACATCAATCGGCACATGTTTCTGAGTGATGATTTCAATGTAACTATTGAGCATGGCCTTATTGGGGTTAATATGTTGTCCCTGCGCATTCCATTTGACCTCAAATTTGATACCTTTTCTTTTCACCTTAATGATTTTTTTAACACTATCAAACTATGGTGCTCCTATTTTTTCTACATAATCAAACCTTCGTCGCCTACCATTTCCTCAGATTCAACATCATCAATATGTTGTTCCTATGTATTGGTAGCATTGGAATGTGCATAAGTTCATCGTACCTATGAACTGGGAGCAATAGCAGGTTGAGAAACCTATTGTTCCTCGAGATTGGGAGCACTATCATGTGAAGAAGGTCTTTGTTTCTCTACACTGGGAGAAGTAGCAGGTTGAGAGACCTACTATTTCTCAGGATTGGGAGCACCAATACGTGCAGAATTCATTATTTACAGAAGTGGTTTAAAATTTAATTTAGATTACATAAATGAAGAAGTGAACGGATAATAACATGAGGTAACACAATGTATATTACAAAAAATATATAACTTGATTATTGAACTCTCTTTTTTTAAAGGATGAATGGATTTGACTCCTCTATTGAGTATCTAAATCTCTTAATTATGGTCTCCTCTGACATAAAAAACTCTGTCTACATTAAGATCGCTGTGAAATGATTGCGATGTTCCAATAAAAGGGTCATCCTCAGTTGAATTTTCATCTCACTATTTAGTGGTTTTGGGTGATAATAGAATAATTTACCACTTTCAGTTTGTGGGATCTGAAACATAAAATACTTATACTACCTGTGATGTCATTATAAATGGTTTGTTTTTGTAACCTTCCTTACCAAAATCCACTTTTATGAATCTCAATTCATCTATTTTAACAACACTCATGTTATCAACCCACTTGTTTTGAAAAATCAGTACTTGGAATGTTGTTTAATTCAACTCCCATATTTTTTTGATGATGTCAAAGTATAACATATTTTCATAAATTAGATTTATGTCCTTAGTGCCAGAAACATGCATCACTTCAGCCACAAGTGTAACTCTACTATTTTGCATGGTACTGCCTTCATCGTGTTCATTTGTATAGAATGTATAACCATTAATTACATAATCATTGTAAGATAATACATACATACTTGGTCCTATGGCTATCCATCGAAGTCATTCTAAAATTTAATCTGGGTTTTCATCTGACTCCTTAAAAATATGGTCTTGAAACCATCCTATAAATTATTGATTATGTGTATTTGATATCCATATTCGATCCCTTGATGGATTCAAATGCCTAAGAATTTCTTTATGGGTTTCAACATATGGGGAAACCTCCAAAATTTTATGAAAAACATAAAGGTGGGCCTGCTCCTGATCAGTAACATTGATTATGACAAAATCTCTTCCAGAAATTCCTTCACTTACAAGCCATACAGTGTGACGAGATTTTGGTAGACCAATGCTTTCCACACCAGACTGGTAGTTGATATAGAATTCAATGACTTTCTCAACAATATATCACTCTATAATACAACCCTTTGGATAACTTAGATTTTTGACACACCCTTTCAAAATATTCATATACTATTCAATGGGATATATTCATTTATAGTGTAAAGGACCACATAGTCGAATCTCTCTTACCAAGTGAACCATCAAGTGAACCATCATATCAAAGAATGTTGGTGAGAATAATATTTCAAATTAACATAATATGATGACAATTTACCTTTCCATAGTCTGTAATTTTGTCTGGTCTATAACTTTTCTACATATAGATTTGAAAAATAAACAGAGTTTGGTTAATGTATGATGTACATTCTTAGGTAAAATTCAACATAAATCTATAGGAATTATATCTTGCATAAAAACATGTTAGTCATGTGATTTCAAACTCTTAAACTTTAAATCGGTCATTGACATGATATTCTTGGTATTTGATTAATACCCCTCTGGAGCCTTTACTTCATTCAAGAAGTTTAAAAACTTATATCTATCCTTCCTAGAAAGAGTGTAAAAAGTTGGAGGAAGAAAATTTCATTTTTCACCCTTCATTGGTGCCAAATCTTCCCGTATTCCCATGTCAGCCATGTCCAACCTAGCCTTAATTTCATCCTTTTTTCGATTTCATTTAGTAATGTTCCAATTACATTATCACATACATTTTTTTTCAACATGAATAACATCAATAAAATTTCTGATGTATAGAAAATTCTAGTATGGTAATTTAAAAAAAACTGATCACTTTTTCCAACTGATTTTCATAAGGTTTTTTTAAAATGGTTTACCAAAAGCAATGTCCACATCTTTTACTTTCTCAAGCAGTTGATCACCTATTAGTGAAGATGGTGTTGTATGTTCTTTTGAACTTCCATCAAATAATGTCATCCAATATCGCTAATTATGTCGTCGAGGTAGAAATATGTGATGTCCTAGAAAAACGGTCTTCGATGAATGTTTCAACCTAATTGACTGTATACCTTGTTCACAAATGGGACACCCTTGAGTTCCTTTAATGCTATATATTGAAAAATTTTCATAATCAAGAAATTCATTTATCAAATCATACAACATGACTCTCAATGTGAAATCTTCATTCCTGAAAGCATCATACAACATAACACCTAAATCCCACAATAATTTCAAATCCTCAATCAATGGAGCCAAATAGACATCAATATCATTACCTGGTTGTTTTGGTCCTGATATAAGCATAGATAACATGATGTATTTTTGTTTCATGCATAACCATGATGGAAAATTATAATTTACCAACATAATCATCCATGTAATATGATTGCTACTTTGAAAACCAAAAGGATTCACTCTATCTATAGATAACACAATACGAAGGTTTCTTGAATCGTTTTCAAATTCAGGATATTCATGATCAATTTTCTTCCACTGAGAAGATTTTGTTGGGTGATAAAGTTTCTCATCTTTATTTATTGTATTTGTGTGCCATGTTAATTGCTCTGTAGTCTCCTAACTTCCATATAGGCTCTTAAACCTTGGAATGATTGAAAAGTACCATATAACTTTTGTAGGACCTAATTCAACTTTGTTGTATCAAGAATCACCGCACTTTGGACATAATTTAAGTGATTATTGGTCCTTAAGAAATAGTATATAGTCATTTGTGAAGACATGTATTCTTTTAGAGATCATACTCATCGAACGCAACATTCATTTTCTATCATATGTTCAGCTATGAAGTTCATTATCTTCTTGGAGCATATCATTAAAGAGATAAAGTATTTCAGTAAAACTACTGTCACTCTATTTGTTGCCTACTTTCAAATTATACAGCTTCAATACAGATGTCAGTGTTATATATTTAGTGCAACCGACATACAATGATGCCTTTTCACAACTCTTTAACTTCTCAAAGAATTTTGGACAATCATGAAGTTCATATTCAACTACCCTTGTCATTTCCTCAATATTAGCATCATCATCATTCACATCTATAATCACATCCTAGGTACAGTCTTCTTCATTTTCCACACTTGTAATCATATCAGATGATCCATAAAACATAGTTATCTCACCCACTAGCTACATTTTCTATTTCCCTATGTTTATTCTAACATTTATAACTTCGATCAATTCCGTGATAGATCAAGTATTCTTCTAACTCCTCTGGACTAATTAGTCTTGAATAACAATAGCATAAACACGAATGAAGTATTTGAGAAGAGTCATTTGCATGATCTTTTTCAAACTTGAGAAACTTTTTCAATCCATCTTTATATTCTTTTTTCATACAATTGGCATCTATCCATTCTTTATTCATATTCATCTTATTTGATTCAGTAATATTAACAAAATAAATGCACAAAATATGTTCAATTGAAGATGGATCTCATGAATTTCTAGACAGAAAATGGAAAGACTAAAAAATGGTTTATCATACCACATGATCAAAAACAGAAACTTATTGAAGGAAATTTATAAATATGACTATTGAATGTAATAATTGAAATAAAAAAAATAAAAGCTATATTATTTTAAAACCTTTTTATAATAGAAAATACAGTTATTGAATATAATAATGGTTTCACAAATAAAAAAAATTATTATATTTTTTAAAATAATAATTCATACCTTTGATAAAATCAAGGTCGTTACATGAGACCTAGGGGATTTAATACAGCAATGTGATTAAATGTTTTTTTTAAATGTAAAAAGTGACTAGATTTAAAATTTTGTGTGTAAACTATAATTTGAAATTTAAGAAGGGGTTTTGAAGTAGAATTTTAAATGGACATAAATACTTCTCTAACTCTTTTAGGAAGTTAAATTTGAATTTGATGGTTTTGAAAAAATCTAGGGAAATATTTTATTTTTGAAATTTTAGGATATAAACTGAGAATCTTAAATGGGTATACTTTATTAAAAATCATAAGGAAGAGCATTTTTATGAAAAAACATTAGGATACAAAGGTATTTTTCAAAAACCCCTTGGAACTTTCCCAGATTAAAATATAAATATTCAATTCAAGAGGTTGGAACTGTCCCAAACAAACCATTCATAGAAAAAGAAGCATCCTCTAAAACATAAAATATATAAGAAATTTTGTTGCCACTTTTTTGTTTTCATCACCCACGTAATATATTTTTTCAATGGAGCATAATCATTAGATATTACCCAATATCCCAAAATAAGAGCACATGATATTCGATGTTCCTATTTCTCTACTCATTTCATACATAGTGGTCGATTGAACATTTGGAAAATCATTCATCCTTTATATTCATAAAACTTGAGGCTTTGTATGAAGCATGAATTCTCTATTCATGTGATCATCCATGATAATAGAATTTACATCACCTATAAACTGCTTCACTAATGGGATGTCCTCGACTCTTCTTGTAAATTCCCCATGGACTTCCTTGGCCTTTATAGATACAAGAGTATTAGAACTCCCCAATGAAAATCACATTGTCCAGAGTCTTACCTGATCCACAAACATTTTTCAATTCATAATGGCCTCTCCATTGATTGATTTAATTATTTTAACACCTTTATTCTCCTAATTGGTTAGGAAATATTCAATTTGGTTTACTTCATTAGTTTTGATATTGAGATCAACTTCTCTCTCCTAGCTACTAGAATTTCCATATATATGTTTTTCAATATCTTATTTATGGTCATCATATTGTTACATGTATATATTGTAGTAATATAAAACAATATTTACCAATTTAACATTGCCTAAATATACCTTTGTTTCATCACATACTACCTCACATTAAGCATAGTGAAAAATTATTACCTTGATTCCATATTCATCTCCATATTTATCCTCAATATATGGATTATCCATGAAAACCACTATTAATTATTCATTGAGGTATCTTTAGTAGATGATCACATTTAATTATATCACGTATGATATTTCACCTTCATAAAATAATAAGTTTTTCATGTTCAATAATTTCCACTATGGTTTGCACCTTCTTTTTTCTCTTTTGAATACTTTCTTCAAAGGTTCTTCTTCTTCATCATCAATATCAAATGTCCTAAAAAACTATGATGTATGATTTCATATTTTAGTGCATAGGAAGTAACCAAGTGGGGAATTTCTTCTAAATTTTTTTATTCCCCTCTTATGATTAGAGGAACGAAGGTAAATACATAATAAAATTAATCATCATTTGGATCTTTTTTCTTTAATGGTTTTTTATTTCCTAGATTGCAACCTCATGTGATATCTAATTTGATTAGTATTAATTTTATTAATTAAAAACCTCATATTCAACAACTATATATTATAGGATATTCAGATATATTTCCATCAAATCCTTGTTTGGGAGTCTCAAGATCATAACATTAAAACAATGAGGCATTATTATAAGAATCCTTTTTACAATTTTGACATCGTGAATGTTTTCCTCAATCATGTACATGTCTTCTGGTAATATGTAGTGTTTATCAAAAAAAACAACTCAACAATTTTATTTAACCACATCCTAATATCATTATATTTTTTCCATAAAGCCTACAACATTTCTTCTCCATCATTTTAATCTCATTCATCGAAGTTCAGAAGCATCACCCACGTAACATCATAATTCTTACAGGTCTTCAGCCTCATATATATGTTGTTAGTCGAATATCCTATAAGTAATTTAATGCATCATTTTCATTATTCAGTTATTTTTTTGTTTCTCGAATAAGGCTCCACTCTCCATTCTTGTTGAGTTACCACATATAACTACCACATAAACATCTATTTGAGAAAATATAAAATAATATTGCACAATCCTATTACAAAGTTGAAAATTATTTCCTTCAAAAGTAACCTAGCCTTTGTGTTTGAAAATGGATTTCATGCTTTTGAGAAGAAAATACATCACCCCAAACGAATTCATACATACAGCTTATTAGACCTCATTAAGGAACATACCCAAACTGGGGTGGGGTGAATCTGAAAATTGTAGTTTTTGATTTTTCATTCCTTGATCATAATATTGATATCTATTTTTTAGGAACGCATCATTCTATTCCATACATATCTTTCTTTAAAAAAAATAAGGTGAAAAAATATATTTTCATTTTAACATTGATCAAATAACCATAAAAAATCCATGGACCTTGAAATTGGTCGAGTATGGATACACTGAAAAATATAAGTGCACATCATTACATACGATTAAAAAATAGAGAGGTGATAATGACCCTCTAAAGTCATTATGCAAAATATGTTCAAGAAACAAAATACTCTTCTTCATAGATAGGAGATCACTACTCTGTCTGTGGGGTGAGGTAGCAGTGGTGTTCGGCGAGGTGGTAGTGGGGTTGAGAAATACATAAAAAAAAGATTTGAATAACATACCTTTAGTTTTGAGGGTCTTAATTCGTCGAAAATGTTCAGCAATAGAGATGCGCAGGCAGTGGGGTCTGGTGTGGTGGTAGGGGGGTTCAAAGAGGCGGTGGAGCGAGGCAGTAGTGGTGTTCAATGAGGTAGTGGGGTGAGGCAGCAGTGGGGTTCGGCGAGCCAGTAGTGGGGTTTGGCGAGAGCAATGGTGGTGGGAATATGGTCCGGTGAGAGTGAAAGTGCGACAATACTAGTGCAGTTCGGCAAGACCGATGGTGGGGTTCAGCGAGAGCGACGAAGGGGCGGCAGTCAGCTTCTGCGAGAGCTTGAAGGTGTGTGAAGAAGACATCTGGGTAGGGTTTCTTTTAAAAAAAGGGCTAAGATTTTTATCAGTGCTTTCAAAAAAGTGTTGATAAGTGCTCATAAAACAACTCTTTATGGGCGTTTTTTTAGAACTAATAAAGATACGTCTTTATGAGCAATAAAAGAACACTGATAAAGGGATATTTTTATCGGCGCTCAAACAGCGATGATAAAGATATAATGTTAATAATTTATTTATATTATTATATACATTTATAAAATTATATATATATATATATATAACTATAAATATCATAAATATAGTTATTTATTTATTTATAATTATATATATACTAAATATATTTATAAAAAATTATAAAAATTATAAATATATATATTTATTTATTTATAATTATAAAATGATAATAAATATATTTATTATATTTATAATTATAATTATAAGTAAATATATATTTATGTAAATAATTATAAGATTATAATAACTTTATTTATTATAATTATAATTTTATAATTATATATAATAAATATATTAATTGTATAAAATTAAAAATATAATAAATATATTTATTATTAGTTTATAATTATTTAAATAAATAAATATTTATTTAAAATAATAACTATAAATAAATAAATATTTATTTATACTTATAAAATAATAATAATTTTATTTATTATATTTATAATTTTATAATTATATATAATAAATATATTTATTATAATTTTATAATTATTTAAATATATATATATATATATTAATTTATAATTATAATTATAAATTTTTTTATATATTTATAAATATATTTATTTAATTATATATATTTATAAAATTATAAATATAATAAATATATTTATAATAATTTTATAATTATTTAAATATATATATATATAATTATATATATTTATATATATTTATGATTATAATTATAAATATATTTATATATATATATATATTTATAAACTAATAATAAATGTATTTATTGTAATTTTATAATCATTTAAATAAATAAATAAATTTATTTATTTACAATTATAATTATAAATAAACGTATTTAAAAGGAATTTACATGTAATTAAAAATTATACTTATAACTATAATAATTATATTTATTATTTAAATATATTTATTGTAATTTTATAAATATTTATGGGAACATAATAAGTTAATGGGTATAAACTGAATGAATCATACCTAATAAGGTATATATTGCAAAAAAATATCCATTCCATATATATGGAAATCATGATTAATAAGGGTATCAATATATAAAAGAACATTCATGAGTCATGAATATATAACATATGTGTGTGTCATCATAATATAGGTGATCTTAAACATAACGACCCACTGATCGCGTTGTCGAGCACGTCAAATTAGTTGTTTAATTTTGACTAGAATTTCTGCAATATAGCAGCAACCCTAGGTCGTCTCTCGACGGAGCCTTAGATCATTAATTTAAAAAGAGGGTTTTGATTATGAAAGTAGAAGGTGAATTAGGTTTTGTAAAACTTGGGGGTTTTATGATTAATGATGAAAATAGAAAATGAAAGCGATAAAACAAAATAGAAATGAACAAGATTGATTAAACGTGATCAACCTGGGGAAGTCTCGTGATACTCATCTTTCATCGCTTCAAGGTATGGGGTTATGATCTTTTAATCCCTGGTTTTTAACACCTATAACCATAATGTTACTGAGTTTGTACTAGGATACCTCCTAGGGTTCAGTCGAAAACACATAACGATTCACCGGACACCGCCGATGATTGGGTGATTTGTGTTCGACATCATAACCGAAACTCACCAAGGAAACACATGAATAATTTGATGTGCTCTCCAGGTTTGAATGTTATTTCATTGTGATACCATGACATAAATTTACATGGCATTGACAGAGCTTGTGTGAGTTCTATTGACCAATATGAATCACACAAGCACCGCAATTGAAAGGGGGAAAAGAAAGTGGTGAACGGTGTGTGAAACATCACATGAAAGGGTACCCCCAAACATGATCATATGAGTTGAGCATGACATACCAGTACATAAATCAATAAAATAAGAATATTGGATGATTAAAAACAACACAACAACCAGGAATTCAAAATATCATTCAAATATTACAACATGAAGCTTGGGATTTACATCACGTTCCTCCCCGGGTGATCACAAGGGGTTTAGAAACCCATGGGAGGGGAAGAAGAAGAAGATGTTGAAGTAGCACCTCCCATAGCCTCCAGAACTTCTAGGGATGTTGAGAATAATCCTTGGGGACTCCAAAATGGTATCACCTTGCCTCTTGGCCGAACTTACAAATGAGGATCCCAAGGTGTCATTTTATAGGAAAATTGGAAGGTGGTTTTAGGCACATAGATTTCATCAATCCACTTGTAACATGCGTTTCGTCCTTCATACAGTCTTATATCGCTTTGGATAAAATATAATAGTTGTATAACTACCTCTTGGCTATCTCCACAGAAAGTTTGGAACCCTTTGGACAACTACAGATCAAGATATTGATAAAATATAGAACACCACATTTTACTTGGTCCATATTCGGTGGCTTGGACATATCAGTTCTTATGGGCCCCATAGAAGCCTAATCAGGATTGGGTTCCTTAATATGAAATGTATCCTATTAAGTTTTGTAAAGGTACACAAAATTTCAGCCCATTTGGATGCACTGATTTCGTGTACTATGCAAAACAGTGAACAGATGTCCATGGATCCATGCAATTTTGGACCATTTTTCTTCCACTTCATCAAGGACCCTCCAAATCACCTCCACCTACATTGAAACAATAAAAACAAGTAACATTGACCATTATAATATTGATTAACATTAATTGATTTATTCAAACATAAAGTTCAATTTATTATTATATTTGGAATATTCATTACAAAACTATTTTAAAACTGCGGTGTAAGGGTGGAATAAAACAGTGAATCGTGGTACGATCACACCCCCACACCTAAACATTTGCACTCATGGGCAAAGTCACATATCCAAATACAATGATTCATATATATATATTTCCAACATCCTGAAGATTTATCATTTAAGGAAATTTTATTTAAAGTAAAGTGATCAATGCACGAACCACACCAAGGAGTTCTTCCTAGTGAAAATAGAAAAAGATGTCTCATAAATAATATCATAGTGAAATTCAAAAAGATTCACGATACCCAATTGAGAAAGGAATTCAGAAGTAAACCATGACACTAACTCTCCATGTGTGTGTGTGAAAACCATTCCATGCTATTCTTTCCACTTGATATCCAATAAATATATGTTATTTTAACATTTTTCAGCTTAAATGATTTTGTCACCGAACCTGTCCTACATCCTTTACAATAATATTTCAAGACCCACTCATTTAAGCATTCCCAGAATTTAAACCATAAGCTCTCGACCTAGATATCCCCATATGTTGCACATTTCATCACTCCCCTCATTTTTTTTTGAAGTTGCAATTGGAACAAATCTCACACTCATCTCTCAACCCTTGTTTGATCTCCTCACGACACTAATTGAAATAGTTATAAAAAGATCAAAGGTTGAGGAGGAGTGGTTTTTGACCTACCCAAGACACAATAATTTTTTTTGAGGGTGTACAATAGTCAGACATTAGGTACACACGCATAGGTCAATCTGGTACAGTAATGAAACAGATCGGATAAGGAACTAACGTATAGAAATATCATTTAAAGCTGAAAAATATTAACCCAACATATATTTACCTTATATTAAGTAAGAAATAATCACACTTTGTGGTTTGGTGCAAATTTTTTTGGAGATATTAGTGACACGGTTTTCCAAAAAACTACTTACACAAAGGGCATAAATCATCTCAAAGGTTTCACATAGATATGACCATTTATATCATTGACAGAAAACCAATTCACTAAAAATCACTCCTTGATGGTAAACTCATACACAAATTCTTTTTAGCCTTCGTTATGGTATTTTTACTTTCCCCACTTTATGGTCTCCAAATCATGGAACTTAGAAATTGTCGATGGGGAAAAATGAAAATACCATAAAGAAGGCCAAAAGGAGAAAACAATGAAAATTCCTAACTAACTCTGAAGATGAGATTCTTCACTCTGACAAGGACATCCTCAATCACTCATTTTGGATGCGTTGTACTCCAGTTGGCAAGTTGCACGACAATGCCTGTTGGTTGAAGCTCTCCAACCTGTAGAGAAAACCAATTCACTAAAAATCACTCCTTTATGGTAAACTCATACACAAATTCTTTTTAGCCTTCATTATGGTATTTTTACTTTCCCCACTTTATGGTCGCAAAATCATGGAACTTCGAAATTGTCAATGGGGAAAAATTAAAATACCATAAAGAAGGCCAAAAAGAGAAAACAATGAAAATTCCTAACAAAACCAGGAATGTATCCACCCCCCACACCTAGAGTATGCAGTGTCCTCACTGAAATAATTGAGAGTGTGAGAAGGAAGGATAAAACCTGGTGTGTTTTATTGGTATGATGCGTCAAGAAGGTGGATTTCCTCTACTGGATTCTTCGGAAAATCCTCATATAAGTTTTTAAGTCACTGCCCATTGACGGTAAGACTTCGTCCACTCTACTCATGCAAAACCTGTATTGCACCAAAAGGGTAAACATTAGTAACATTATAAGGACCGAGCCATCGGGAATGAAGCTTACCTGGGTAGAGCTTAAGCCTAGAATTGTACATGAGGACCTTCTCACCAATATGGAACTTTCGCTGGTGAATCATGATATCATGAATAGACTTTGTCTTCTCTTTATAGATTTGGGAGTTTTCATATGCATCACGTCGAATTTCTTCCAACTCTTGAATCTTCAGCTTTCTTTGCCCACCTGCATCTGAAAGGTTCATATTACATTGTTTAACAACCCAATATGCATGATGTTCTACCTCCACTAGGATGTTACAAGCCTTTCCAAACACAATTCTATATGGTGACATTCTGATTGGGGTTTTAAAAGCTGTACGGTACGCCCAAAGTGCATCATCCAAGCGCAAACTCCAATCTTTCTTATTGGGTTGTACTGTTTTCTCCAAGATTCACTTAACTTCTCGATTTGAAATTTCTACTTGTCTGTTAGTTTTGGGATGATATGCAGTGGAGACTTTATGAAAAACCCCATACTTACAAAGAAATTTTTTCATGTTACGATTGAAAAAATGTGAACCCTGATCACTAATGATGAATCTTGGTAGACCAAACCTACTGAAAATCTGGGACCTCACAAAATCAACAACCACTCGAGAGTCATCGGTCCTGGTGGCCTTTGCTTCCACCCATTTAAATACATAGTCAACAGCCAATAATATGTACACAAAGCCAAATGAATTTGGAAAAGGCCCCATGAAGTCAATTCCCCATGCATCGAAGATCTCACAAAATAACATGGGTTGTTGGGGCATTTTATTCCTCTTGGAGATATTCCCTGTGAATTGATAACGACTACACGACTTGCAAAATCTATGGGCATCCCTATAAAATGTTGGCCAATAAATTCCTGAGTCAAGGACCTTTTGAGCTGTACGTTGAGAGCCAAAGTGGCCCCCACAAGCCAAAGTGTGGCAGAAGGTCAAAACAGAGGTGAACTCATGGTCAGGGACACACCGACGAACTACTTGGTCACTACAAATTCTCCACAAGTATGGGTCATCCCAAATGTACCAACGAGAATCATGCTTAAGTCTCTGGGATTGTGAAGTGCTAAAATTAGGGGGGACCCTAGATGTTGCTAGAAAATTCACAGTGTCCGCATACCAGGGGGTAAGGTCCACAACATCAGAAAGGTTCTCATGAGGGAAGAATTCTCCAATGGGTAGGGGTGAGTCAACATGATGGTCCAATGGTGGGGAAATCCTACTAATGTGGTCAGATACCACATTCTCTACCCCTCTCTTATCTCTAATCTCAAGGTCAAACTCCTGGAGGAGGAGCATCCACCGAATGAGGCGGGGTTTGGCTTCAAGTTTCTTTAAGAGGAAACGAAGGGCAGCATGATCAGAAAACACAATCACTTTTGACCCAAGAAGATATGAACATAATTTTTCCAAGGCAAACACAATATAAAGAAGTTCTTTTTCAGTGGTTGTGTAGTTTACCTGGGTAGGGTCAAGGGTACGCGAGGCATACACAATGACATGAGGAGCCTTTTCAACCCTTTGTGATAAAATTGCCCCAACTGCAAAGTTAGAGGCATCACACATAAGCTCGAAGGGGAGATCCCACCTTGGTGGTTGGATTATGGGAGGTGATATGAGACTCTTTTTTAGTGAATTGAATGCATCCTCACAATTTTTATCAAAAACAAATTTAGAATCCGTTTATAACAACCGAGATAAGGGAAGTGCGATCTTACTAAAGTATTTAATGAATCGGCGGTAAAAACCAGCATGGCCCAAGAAAGACCGCACCTCATGAACACATTTTGGATATAGAAGGGATAAAATTAATTAAATTTTAGATTTATCAACTTGAATTCCCTTATTTGAAATGATATTCCCAAGAACTATCCCCCACTCAACCATAAAATGGCATTTTTCATAATTTAAAACAAGATCTTTTTCAATGCAGCAGCGGAGGATAGAACCTAGGTTTTCTAAACAATCATCAAAAGAAGATCCATATACTGTGAAATCATCCATAAAGACTTCCATACAACTCTCAAGGTACTCAGAAAAAATAATCAACATACATCGCTGAAAAGTACCAGGAGCATTACATAGACCGAATGGCATCCTTCTATATGAAAATGTGCCAAATGGATGGGTAAATGTTGTCTTTTCTTGATCCTCAGGGGCTATATGGATTTGGAAATAACCCAAATAGCCATCAAGGAAACAATAATGAGACTTACCAGCCAATCGTTTTAACATTTGGTCAATGAAAGGTAAAGGAAAATGGTCCTTCCGCGTGGCTTGATTCAGTCGACGGTAGTCAATACAGACTCGCCAACTGTTTTGCACACGCATTGGAACCAATTCATTCCTTTCATTTGACACAACTATTATTCATGTTTTTTTAGGCACAATTTGAACTGGGCTAAACCATTTACTATCAGATATAGGATAAATGATCCCTACAGTAAGTAATTTACTGACTTCCAATTTTACCACTTCAAGGAGAGTGGGATTCAACCGACGTTGAGCCTGCCTTACGGGCTTAGCCTCATCATCCAAAAGTATATGGTGCATACAAATAGATGGGATAATTCTAGGAATATCATCCAATGTCCATCCTATTTCCTTTTTACACTCTCTCAAAAGTTTGAGCAGTTTCGATTCCTTTTGTGGAGAGAGGTTATTGGCAATAATGACGGGCAATTGGTCAATACCCTCAAGATAGGCATATTTTAAATTTGATGGAAGTGGTTTTAATTCTAACACTGAGGGTTTTTGGATTGAGGGAGTGGATTTAGGGGGAGTTAGGTCCATGAAACTGTCTATCTGCTCATGTTTATTCTCTAAAGATAGAGAATCTATAGAAATGATATTTGCATAATCATCGATGGTCATGGGTACCTCAGAATGAACACACTCATCAATTAAATCACAAAATTTACACTTTTAATAACCCACACAACACTCAAAACATGAATCAAAACTCAAATCATCCAAGGGTGAAGAAAACAAAAATGAATCAGAGTTTGGGTTGAGGAGAGAATTGTGTGTGTGTGCATCATTTGAGAGCACTTCCATCGAATAGATAGGAAGAGTGGAGTGCTCTTCAACAGGGTGTTTCATAGCCTCAAGGATGTTAAAACTTACCTTTTCTCCTCTGAATTCCATGGACAACATACCATTGTGAACGTTGATGATCGTCTTTACTGTTTTGAGGAATGGCCTCCCAAGTATGAGAGGAGTGTGTCCTTGGGTTCGGGTATCTTCCATCTCAAGAATGTAAAAATCAGCGGGGAATATAAGATTCTTCACTCTGACAAGGACATCCTCGATCACTTCTTTTGGATGCGTTGTACTCCGGTTGGCAAGTTGCACGACAATGCCTGTTGGTTGAAGCTCTCCAACCTATAGAGAAGTATACACGGAGTGAGGCATCACATTAATGGAAGCACATAAATCTAGAATAGAAACAGAAAAGAAGGTCCCTCCTATGGTACATGGTATCGTGAATGTTCCCGGATCATTGAATTTGGTTGGCATTGCTGGTTGAATCAAGGTCGAGACATTCCTACCCAAGTTGACTCTCTCATTCCCCTTCATCCTTCATCTATGGGTGCAAAGTTCTTTAAGAAATTTTGCATAACGGGGAATTTTCTTGACTGCATCCAACAATGGAATATTAACTTGAACTTTTTTAAATGTATCCATTATTTCATTGTCAATCTCATTATCAAAATTTTTCTTAGATTTAGAGTCTTTGAGGGAAAGGAAGAGGAATTGATTGTTCATTTGAATCATCAATGATAATTTGATTGCCCTTTTTATTTTATTTTTCATTACATGAAATTTTTGAGGGTTGGGAAGGAGTGTTTTCAAGAGGGGGACATACCTATTTCATAGAATCAGTAGAAGTAGAAGCTTCTTTACCACTACGAAGTGTAATTTAACATACATTACCTTTGTCCTTTGGTTTGGAAATGGGTTGGGATGGTAGTTGTCCAGACCCTTGCATCTTAAGCTCACCGATGGTGTTCGCCAATTGTCCCACTTGAGTTCGTAGGTCTTGAATTGCCGATTGTGTGGTCTGTTGGAACTGAAGGTTTTGGGTTGCCATTTGTTTCACCATGTCCCCTAGGCTTGGTTCAAATTTGGGAGGAGGAGGGTGATTGTTTTGAGAAGTTTAAGGATAATAAGGTTGCATACCTTGGCCTTGTTGATACCAGTTCTGCTTGGTGTAGCTTGAGTTTCCTCCTTGTCGGTATTGTGGGTGTGCTTGCCACCCTGGATTTGGATTTGGACTAAATTGTTCTTGCTTGAAGGGAGGTGCTTGTTGGAATGGACGCCCTAGGAACACAGCTGCACAGGACTCAGATGAATCTTGAAGTTGTGGGCACTAGTCATAAAAATGAGTGTTATCATAACAAATCCCACAATGTAATGGAATAGAAGTAGAGTGTGAGTTACCTTGTGCTTGAGCTAGTTGCCTTATAAGGGTATGCATCTCATCAATTTTAGTATCTACCTTTTGTTCTAGGGATGAATGACTTACCTCATGAACTCCTTGGGTTGGTGCAATATCTCGTGTACCAAATTGTTGTGCATTTTGAGCCATGTTGGATATTAAGTGACGAGCGGTAGAAGGAGTTTTGTCAACTAGGGCACCAACAGCTACAGCATCAATCATTCCATGATCCATGGGAATAAGTCCCTCATAGAATTATTGGATTGATATTTGTTCACTAATCTTGTGGTGGGGGTAGCTTGAGCAAAGTCTTTTGAATCTCTCCCAGTATTCATAAAGGGTCTCTCCTTGTGATTGCCTAATTCCACATATTTCTTTCCTAATTGAAGCAGTTCGGGAGGCAAGGAAGAACTTCCCTAGAAAAATTCTTTTTAGGTCATTACAGCCCCCAATTGTGGTAGGAAAATAGTATAACCAATCTTTGGAAACACCATCAAGGGAGAAAGCGAAGGCCCTAAACTTGATTAAGTCCTTAAACACATTTTGGGGTTTCATGGTGGAGCACACTATGTGAAACTCCTTTAGATGTTTGTGAGGGTCCTCTCCGGGAAGACCATGGAATTTTGGAAGGAGGTGGATGAGACCTGATCTCAGCTCAAAGTTGGTCACTTCCTCAGGATATTGGATGTACGCAGGTTGGTACTCCACATCCGGGGTGGTCAGTTCTTTTAATGTTCGGTTATTTGTAGCCATGATCTCTGGGGTTTGATTTGGTTCAATTTTTGATTGGTTTAAGACCACTTGAGGTTCCAAATTGGGTTCCTTAGTGTTACTTGATTGACCTTCTCTAGATGCCTTGATTTTTGTGTGAAGTGACTTTTCAATTTCAGGGTCAAATTCAAGTAGTGTTTCTTTACCAGATCGGGTCATGCAAATAAGATGTGAAGTTTGTTTTTTTTAATATGGATAAAATCACTTAAGAAGGTTAAAAAGATAATATAATATTATAATACAGAATTATAGAGAGGGATATGGAGAAGAATAGATAGAGAGAGAGAGAGAGAGACCGAACACACTAAAAACAACCAAAAATAAAGAGAAACCCCAAAATAAAAACAATCGAATGGGGGTGGGGTATTTAAAGGAGTACTAATTAAGAAGTAAAATAAAAAAATAAAAGGAAATAAAGAAAATAATGATCTTGGCTCCCCGACAACGGTGCCAAAATTTGATCGCGTCGACAGAGTCTTAGATCATTAATTTAAAAAGAGGGTTTTGATTATGAAATTAGAAGGTGAATTAGGTTTTTTAAAACTTGGGGGTTTTATGATTAATGATGAAAATAGAAAATGAAAGCGATAAAACAAAATAGAATTAAACAAGATTGATTAAACGTGATCAACCCGGGGAAGTCTTGTGATGCTCATCCTTCATCTCTTCAAGGGATGGGGTTATGATATTTTAATCCCTACTTTGTAACACCTAGAACCAGAATGTTACTGAGCTTTTACTAGGATACCTCCTAGGGTTCAGTCGAAAACACATAACGATTCACCAGACACCGCCGATGATTGGGTGATTTGTGTTCGACATCATAACCGAAACTCACCAAGGAAACACATGAAGAATTCGATGTGCTCTCTAGGTTTGCATGTTATTTCATTTTTATTCCATGAAATAAATGTAAATGGCCTTGACAGAGCTTTTTTTAGTTCTATTGACCAATATGAATCACACAAGCACCGCAATTGAAAGGGGGAAAAGAAAGTGGTGAACGGTGTGTGAAACATCACATGAAAGGGTACCCCCAAACATGATCATATGAGTTGAGCATGACATACCAGTACATAACTCAATAAAATAAGAATAGAGGATGATGAAAAACAACACAACAACCTAGAATTCAAAATATCATTCAAATATTACAACATGAATCTTGGGATTTACATCACGTTCCTCCCCGAGTGATCACAAGGGGTTTAGAAACCCATGGGAGGGGAAGAAGAAGAAGATGTTGAAGTAGCACCTCCCATAGCCTCCATTACTTCTAGAGATGTTGAGAAGACTCATTGGGGACTCCAAAATGGAATAACCTTTCCTCTTGGCCGAACTTACAAATGGGGAGCCCAAGGTGTCATTTTATAGGAAAATTGGAAGGTGGTTTTAGGCACACAGATTTCATCAATCCACTTGTACCATGCGTTTCGGCCTTCAGAAAGTCTTATCTTGCTTTGGAGAAAATAGAAAAGTTTTATCCCTACCTATTGAATGTCTCCACCGAAAGTTTGGCACCCTTTGGACAACTACAGTTCAAAATATTGATAAAATACAGAACACCGCATTTGACTTGGTCCATATTCGGTGTCTTGGACAGATCAGTTAGGATGGGCCCCATAGAAGCAGAATCAGGATTGGGTTCCTTAATATGAAATGTAGAATATTAAGTTTTGGACAGGCCCACAAAAATTCATCCCATTTGGATGCACTAATTTCGTGTAATATGCAAAATAGTGGATAGATGTCCATGGATCCATTCAATTTTGTCTCATTTTTCTTCCACTTCATCAAGGGCCCTCCAAATCACCTCCACCTACATTGAAACAATAAAAACAAGTAACATTGCCCATTATAATATTTATTAACATTAATTGATTGATTCAAACATAAATTTAAATTTATTATTATATTTGGAATATTCATTACAAAACTAGTTTAAAATTGCGATGTAAGGGTGGAATAAAACAGTGAATCGCGGTACGATCACCCACAATCATGTCCACAGATAAACTTATGATCATATAACGTCAATTATACATATTCACGCATTAATGTATGAACATAAATATCATCAATCATGTTCATGGATATCATCATTATCTCTTTATATATATTTTTTTATTTATTGATCAAATTCATTGGAGACATATATTTATTTAAATATCTATTTATTTGTATAATTATAATTATAAATAAATATATTTAAAAATTATTTATATAAAATTTAAAATATATAATTATAAATAAAATAAATTTAGTTATTATTTAAAAAAATACTATAATTTTATAATTATCTAAATATATATTTGTCAACGAGTATGTACCCGACTGGTAGAGTTTTCTGCTTGGCATCCAAAAGACCCAGGATCAAATCCAGGTGGGGGTAAATTTTCGGGGTACTATAACAGTACTGTAGCAGGTACTGTGTGGTATTGTAATAGCCATAACTATTCATCTAATTTGGGCCTTTGAACCACTGGTTTGGGCCTACGGGTCTCAGGGCTTTCGGACCACCAAAGGTCATCGGGCTATAGGGATTTCGGGCCACCAATGGCCTTAGGGCCATGGGGATTTCGGGCCTCAGCGGCCAAAAAGCAGCCCAGGTAGACCACACAGGATCAAACCCATAAGAGGATTCAGAGCAAAGTAGCAACCACTTAGCAGAGCTAACCGGACTGGAAGAATAAGAGGGTATGACAACTGCCATCAGTACCAAGTATCGTGCAGTTCTACACGGGGCAACACTAATCAATCAGCCATGTGAGGTGGGAGCTAGGCATCTTCAAGATGAAAATGTCGGGGAGGGGCTATTTCAAGTGTGTTAGGTCTTGAGTCTTCAAAGTTCATGTATTGAGCCTTGTGTCTCTGGGCTTTCGAGTCATGTATGAGCCTTGTGTTTTAGGCCTACGGGTTATGTAAGGGTTCCCCCTCAACCCATAAAAGGGGGATTATCAAAAAATCAATAAAAATCTAAGGCCTTTGGGCTTTCAGAGGATTTAAATAAATAAATATTTATTTATAATCTTATAATTTTTTTAAACATTATATATATATTTGAATTATTAAAAAATATATATTAATTATAAACATGTGTTTTTAATTAATTTATATAAATAAACATTGTTTTTGAATATAAATATGATAATTTTATATATATTAATAATATTTTGTATTAAAAACTTTTATCATTGTTTTTTTAGTGCTGATAAATGTTACCTTTATCAGTGCTTTTAACTAGTACTTATAAAACTGTAGATTTTATTAGTGCTTTCTGCTTAGCGTTGATAAAAGTCGGCGTATCCATTTCCCAAATCTGCAAATTATCCTTTGATAATCCATGCGATAAATCTGTGTGATTATCCTTTGATAATTTTAATAATTATCTTTTAATAATCTCGCAATTATAATCTAATAATTTTTATAATTATCCTTTGATAATCTTGCAATTATTGTTTGAAAATTTTAATAATTATCCTTTTATAATTTCGTAGTTATCGTTTGATAATTTTAATAATCATCCTTTGATAATCATGAAATTATCATTTGATAATTTTAATATTTATCCTTTGATAATCTTGCAATTATTGTTTGATAATTTCAATAAATAACCCCTTGATAATTCCTTGCAATTATCTTTGATAATTTCACAAAATTTCCTTTTGATAATTTTAATAGATTGTTCTTTGAATAAACCAATCCCATTATCGCTTGATGATTAATTATAATTATCCTTGGTATTTCCATGCAATTATCCTTTGATAATTGAGCTAATCATTTTTTGGAAATCTCACACAATCATCTTTTGATAATTTAATACAATTGCATTTTGATAATTCCATATAAATTTGCCCTTTAATAATTTTAATCAATTATCCATGGTAATCATACGAAATCTATCCTTTCATAATTCTTGGTATATTCTTTTGTTTAAAATCAATCATTTTATTAATTTGACAATAAAAGTAAAAAAATATAAGAAAATTAAATTAAATTAAATTAAATAACCTAATAATACATAGGGATGAACCGTGAAGGAAAATAGGTTTGGGTGTATAAAGGCCCCAAACTGCATGCACTACTGGAAATTTAGGCTATAGCCACGGTTCTAAATCATGGCTATAGGCCCAAAAACTGTGGCTATAGGTTATAGCCACGATTTCATGAACCGTGGCTGGTATTGGTGTGGCTATAGGTCTAAACCTATAGCCACGGTTTGAAACCGTGGATATAGGGTTAGCACTATATATGCCAATGAAAGTCACGATCACCGTGGCTAAAGCCCTATATCCACGGTTTGAAACCGTGGCTATAGAAATTTTCACTACATAAAAAACCAGCACGGTTTACTGTGCTGGTTGTTGGGAGGACTGCACCAGCACCCCCCACCCCCTGCACCTTGCACCCCACCCCCCTGCCCCCTCCTCACTACACACACCCCCCCTCCCCCTAGACCTCCCCCACCCTGCACCAGCACCCCCCATACAAGGTAATCCAAATCATTTTCACTTGAACCTAAAAATAGATTGAGGAATTCCTCTTGCCTTCTCTTACATTATTCCTACCATCCCAAATAGTCCCACACACATCCAAGAAAAAACATAAATGAATCATAAACTCCACCCCTAGCTCTCCCCTTGGAACAAGGCCTCAATAATCTCCTACATGGAGTTCCCGCTGCTGTTGATATTCAGAAATTGTCCCATAAACCTCCAGATCCCCCTCACCCAGTCACTCTGAAAAAATAAGTTCCAAGAAGATTCATAGTGTGGCCTTTGTACAACAGTGACATCCAGAGGCCAGAGCCACCCCCTAATTCTAAATATTCTCCTCTGTTTCAAGCGCTTTATGTCTCATTCAGCAAACAAGAAAAATCATCTGGTTTGGGATATCCTTGTACCAGAGTTTCAAAGCCCATTCGTTCATCCCGCATCTTACATAAACCAAATTTCTGAACTCCCTGCTCTTGCACACCTCCCCTGCCCCACCCCCCTACACCTTGCACCCCACCCCTGTGCCCCCTCCTCACTGCACACCCCCCTCCCCCTAGACCCCCCCCCCACCCTGCACCAGCACCCCCAATGGAGGTGAATATAAAGTAAAAAAACACAAGACCTGTAAAATAAATAAAATAGTAACAATCTGTATACATATGTGTGGGAAATGGGCATAAAATTAAGTTGTTTACTAATATTAATTAATTTAATATATCCCATAATATGTTGGGTTAGTGAATATAAAGTAAAATAAATAAAATAGTAACAATCTATATACAGATAACAAGGGTGGTCCACCAAGTGATAACAATGTCACAACGATACACAAATAAGTTCCAATAAATTGGTTGTTTGAAACATTCCTGATAGCATCAGTAAAAGAAAGAAAAGATTAAAGACTTTGCACTAAGGATTCTCAGAATTCATACAAACTAAAGCAGTAAAATCTGATTAATTACACGGTAACAAAAACTATGTAAACTAGAAAGATGTCAATTCAAGTAAGTGTTGTTTAAACATACCATCAACTTACAAATCATCAAGGGGAATGCCAGAAAGGGAATCAATTAGACCATTGAATTGATTGATCTGTAAATACCTGAATAAATCCATAAATACATTAAAAAATGATAGTTATCTTAACTAAAGTCTCAGTTGCTTACAGTGTACCAAGTATTGAAAGCGACCCGAAACTGTGAGGTAATGTCACGACCCGCCCTTGGGTCCGTGCCGTGACTACCCCAAGCCCGCCTTCCATAGGCCAGGGGCTGGCGACTAGCACCAAGGCGTAATTCCCGGTAAAAAGGGAAGGCATTGCCTTTGTAAAGTAAACAAACACCACAGAGAAAGCAAGCGGAATGTAAACACTAAGCAAAAGCAGAGTACAACTGGAAGTGCGGAAAAGTAAAAGGGCCAGTATACAAACCCAAACTGAAAGTAAAGTACAACTCGAAAGGGAAAACAACAACTGTAAGTAAAAGCCGCTACACCGAGCTGTCCACTGGAGATCCCACCTGAAGGGTGGGTACAGATAGCTCCACTGCTCCACGGGTCCCGCCGTCCGCTCCGAACACGTCCCGCCCAGTGGTCCACCTCCAGGTACCGTTCTGCTCTGCAAGCCTCATCCAAGATCAATGCTGTCCATCGTCTGCAACCAACACAACGTAGTGCGGGCATAGCCCGTGCAGGGGTGAGTATAAGATACTCAGTAGGGACCCCGAGACCCCTGTAGGTCTCCCGAAATCCACAAAGGATAAACCACAAAGAAAAATACAAACACGAAGTAACAACCGACAATGCTTAGGTATATGCCCATACATATACCTAAGTCATCAATTTCAAATACGCTCCAACCTCCGAGCCCAAGTACAACTCAGTCCACACAGGAAAGTAAAAGTATTCCACACAGGAAAGCAAAACGTAATCCACACAGGATAACACAACACAATCCACACAGGAAAGCAATTAGGATTCAGCTCACACCAGGATTTTCATTATCAAAACCGTAACTGCTGAAGAGCCCCATCTCTGAAGTGTACAGTGGTCCTGTCACGACTCTGAGGTACTGCTCACTAACCTAAGACTGCTGAAGTACTCCTCCTGTCGAGTACCGCGGGTCTGCTGCCAACTACCGGGCGCTCCGTCCGCTGAGGGTCTGCTGCCAAATACCGGGCGCTCACCCAAATAGCCTACAGAGGTACTCCTCCAGTCGAGTACCGCGGGTTTGCTGCCAACTACCAGGCGCTCCGTCCGCCGTGGGTCTGCCGCCAAATACCAGGTGCTCCGTCCACTGGGCTAGTCGACTCACTCCAAGTCGAGTCGGTCGAGCAGTCTTCAGGTCTCAGCCGGCTACACGGTCTCCGTACTCCGTATGCTCGTCTCCAGAATCGCGGGTCTGCCGCTACAACCAAGCGCACTACCTCTATCGAGTAAAATAGAAGGTTCAGCTCACACAGGTAAACTTCTTCGGATGACGGTGAAGATGATCACTGATCCATCTAAGTCGTCGGACCCACGAAGGATCGATAGGTACTAACCCCCGCAAAGACCCACACAGGATCGTAGCACTGTTCCACATAGGATCGTTGAGTGCTGTAGTCGTCGTCGTCGAATCCACACAGGATCTCTGTACTGTCGTCGTCGCAGTCACAGTAGCAGTAGCAGTAGCACTAGGGTTCCCGCACAGAGCAAGCTCGTTCGGAGGGTCCGCTCCACGAGCCGAGAGGCTGATACATAAACTGTCACAAAGTCCAGAGTTGATGTATCCAAAAGTTCTGTATCGTCAACAGGAACTCAACGCAACAGACGGCGCGTCGATCGGACGCCCGGTCTGAGAGTTATTGGCATTTTCGTCTCCGGGGCCCGGTTGGTTTTTAAGGCAAAACCAACCCGACCGTACTCCACCTGCGTCCAAACCTCGGGCGGAGTATGCCAAAAGATCCGTCTCACTAAGAGGAATACAACAAAGCTGACGGCACGTCAATCGGACGTCCGTAGCTCAAGATATGAGCGTTTCCGCTCCGAAGGTCCGGTTGGTTTCGTGTACGAACCAACCCGGCCGAACTCAAAGTAATTCGAAACCTTGAGTGCAATATATCGAAACGACCGTCTCAATCCAAGGATCGCATCGCCGCTGACGGTTCGTCAATCGGACGTCCAGTCTGAAAGATATCAGCCTTTCCGTCTCACACCCTCCCTGGGAAACTTCCCAGGAGGTCACCCATCCTGATCACTACTCTAAGCCAAGCACGCTTAACTACGGAGTTTTAACCACGTAGGCTCCCGAAAAAGAAGGTGCGTCTTGAGTATAGTATACTGAAACGACCGTCTCGATCCAAGGATCGTGTTGCCGCAGACGGTTCGTCGATCGGAGGTCCGTGACTCAAGTTATGGCCAAAAGACCGAAGTCGTCTCGAAAACGGGGGGGTCCGGGTCCGGGCCGACCCGGCCCGACCCCCCCTGGGTCGGCCCGAACCGGATCGACCCGACCCGGGTCCGACCCGGCGCGGCGGCGCGGCCCGGCCAGCGGCGCGGCCCGGCCGGCAGCGTGGCCCGGCCGGCGGCGCGGCCTGGCGCCGCTAGGGTCACGCGCGGGGGGCTAAGCCCCCGCTTCTAGCAAGGCGGCGCGGCTTAAGAGCCACGCCTTTTTGGAGACCGGCCCCCCCTCGTGGGGGCCTGCTTTGAAGGCAACCGGGGGGCCGCCTGCCCCCCTCAAGGAAACCGCCCCCCTCTCTTAAATGAGGGGGGTTTTTGAGCTGGCCGGGGGATTAAATTCCCCCGGCCTTTGACCTTCCGGTCGGCCACCTGGCCGGCCGGTTTTTCTCCAACCGGACCGGAAAATCCGGTCCCCTTTCCGGCTTCCGACGCCGGCGGCCCGGCGTGTCGCCGGTCTTCCCGTCTCGCCACGGCCCGGAACCGACCGCAGTGTTCGTCGTCCGGCGCGGTGCGACGGCACCGCGCCCCTTCGCCGCGCCTTCCATTTCCCTCGACGCGGCGCGACGGCGTCGCGTTCTTGATGATTCTTCCACGGCACGGCGCGACGGCGCCGCGCAATATAATCGGGCGAATAACCGTGTGGTGCGACGGCACCTCACCACCTTGTTTCATCCGCAATATAAAACATCAAGAACGAAGGAGGGGGTTCGGCCGTGTTCATGCGGTCCGGCCCCCTCATGTTAAACAATAACACATATTTAAAAACCTCACGTTAGTCACGCTAGAACCACGAACAAGGATAAATAAATAAACAATTAACAACCACCCCTACCTTGGGTATAAGGTTCGAAGATTTGTCAACGTCCCGCGGAAGACAACGTCGCGGAGGTCTGGCGTCGCGGTAGTCGTTCGTCAAATCCGTTGACGAAGAGATACGCCCGAAGAGATACGTCGTTGGAGAAACTTCGTATGCCGATGAAGGAAGTCCGTGGAGGAAGCGGTGTTCCCTTTCGTTGACACGGAAGACGAAGAAGAGAAGAGCGGCGTTCTTCGTCGGAGCTTGAGCGTTCTTCGTCAAGCTTGAGCGTTCTTCGTCAAAGTTTGAAAAAGAAAGAAAAGCTCTCAAATCCTCACAAGATGGATAAAGAGTTCTAACCCAACAAAATAAGATAAGAGCTTATTTTATTCACAAACTTAACAAAAGAATTTCAAACGTTTGAAATTCAAAAAGGATAACTCCAAAATTAAATAACAATTGTCATGTCATTTAAAGAGGGGTTAAGGGAGTTTGAGAGAAGATGAAAAGTTTAGGGTTATTGTGGGCCCCACCACACTTAATCCTCTCAAGGGAGGTTAAGTGGGTGTGGGTCCCACCCCTAACTTCCTTTGAGAGAAGTTAACCAACAAGTTTAAATAAAAATTTGTAATCCAAAATTTTTATTTAACTTATTCTAAACTCCCAAAAACTAACTCTCAACCCGAAATAAACGCAACCTCGGAAAATGTCTCCTTAAGCGAATATCGGCGCTGCGAGTTCATCGGTGCCCTCGGATTTCAATTTCGAGCACCGGATCAAAAGTTAGAAATTCCCGCTCGTTCGTTCACTGAACGTACCCGAGCCAAACTTCGGAAATTGATTCCGGGCACACCGGGCCTCGGAATCAGGTGCCGTCAGAAACCGCGCTCTTGTAAAATTCCAAAGAAAATTAAGAAAAAATTTCCCTTGAATTTTACGGGTCTTTACATTACTCCCACCTCATGGATTTACGTCCCCGTAAAGATACAACAAAAACTAGGAGAACAAAATAGGGTACTGAGCACGCATCTGATCCTCCCGCTCCCATGTGCTCTCCTGGAGGTTTCTGTGCTGCCATCTGATGCGCACAAGAGGAATCGATCGCCCATGCAGGACCCGCTCCTGTCGATCCTCTATCTCCACCGGAACCTCTGTAAAAGTCGCCCCATCGTCAACGTCAAGCTCCCCAAGGTCAATGATGTGCGTCGGGTCGTGCACGTATCTCCTCAGCTGAGATACGTGGAAGACGTCGTGCACCCGGTGCAACTGAGGTGGCAGAGCCAGGCGATAAGCCACCTCGCCAACCCTGCTGAGGACCTGAAAGGGTCCGATGAAGCGCAGAGATAACTTGCCTCCTCGGCCAAATCTCCGAATACCACGTCGAGGTGAGACTCGCAAGAAGACGTGGTCGCCATCCTCGAACTCCAGTGGCCTCCGCCTCCTGTCAGCATAAGGCTTCTGCCGGCTCTAAGCTGTACTCATCCGCTCCTGGATGACCTGGACCTTCTCTGTCGTGGCCTGGACCATCACAGGTCCCACAAGTGCTGCAAGATTTCTTCTTTGCCGACAAGAGAAATCTGGTCTCATCCCCTGGATGAACCACATTCTTTGCCTAATACAGTCAATCCTAACATGGATGATACTAATCCATACCAAGGATGACATCGTAAGGCCTCGACGCTACTACCAAGAGTTCCAACCGTTACTCTCGCCTCCAAGAGTTGAGTCACACTGTCGGCATCAGTGTGTGGTAACTGGGTCTCCTCTAGTAGATGTCTCACAAGTGAGGGTCAAGTCAACAGTCAAACTGGAACCTCTTAGTAACAACACAAAAGAGGACAGGAATGAAAACATCACAAGGTATGCGTCTTTTATTATTGCAGTTCATAATACAAAGACGCTACACAATAGCAACAAGGAACTAGAAGTACAAAGGACGTATCCACTAGTTCTGCTCCTATCCATCTGCTCCCAGAGCTCCATGATCGAAGGTCTCGGCTGCCTGAAGCTGAGCTCTCGCTTGTTCACCTACTCCATCTGGTCGGGGCGGACCTCCTGGTGGTGGTGGTGGCAGAGCCTCAAAGCGTCGCCCACCACCTACTGCTCGGCCACCTCCTCTGCCTCGTCCGCCTCCTCCCAGCGGATCGCCACGGTCGAACCTCTGCCTCTTCCTAGGAGGTTCTTCACTTAACTGCTGATCATCAGCATGGCGGGTCCGACAGTCACGAGCCATGTGACCAATCCCGCCACAGGAGTAACACTGCCCACTCTCGGCACGCCTGGCTCTGACTCCACCCCGGATCCCTCGCACAAATGAGCCTGAGTCGTGCAGTCGGCCACCGGTAGGTCTGGTATGCCTGGAACCCTGAGTCATTCGTCGGCTACCTGCTGCCGAAGACTCCGCTATCTGCCGCCCTACGGTAGGTCTCGCTGTGGACTCAGCCAGGAAGCTCTCGATCAAAAGAGCCCACTCCAGTACTCCTGTCTGAGTCGGTATGCTGAGGGAGATCAGTGATGCCCTGATCTCGTGTCTCAAACCCTGCTCAAAGGTCCGGGCCCGGAAGAATGGGTCCCGTATCATGTCGGTCGAGTAGCGCGAGAGATCAGTAAATCTCACCGAGTACTGAGCGACCGTCATGCTGTCCTGCCGCAGCTGAAGAAGCTCCTGGATACGCACCGCACGAAGGGTGGCTGGGACGAACTCTGAGCGGAAGAGGCTCTCAAAGTCCGTCCAAAGTATAGATGCCTCATCGTGCACCTGGAGCATCAATCTCCACCATCGTCCAGCTGCTGCGTGTAGTAGGCTCGCAACGAGGATCACCATGAGGTCTGCTGGTGTCCTCACTAGCCTAAACACACGTACCACTGCCTCCAGCCAGTCCTCAGCTGCCTGGGGATCCGTCTCCCCGTGAAACCTGGGTGGTCGTTGGTGCTGAAACTCATGCAGTGCGCTGAGGCGACGTGCATCGTTAGCGGCTGGCGCTGGAAGCATCGGGGGCTCGGCGGGTAGTGCTACCGCCGGTGCCACTGCTGACAAAGGGCCATCCACCGAGGCCTCGTCGCTCGGTGGGCTGTCATCACACTCGACTCTCGGAACCCTAGCTGGCTGCCGTCGTGGGGCCATCCTGAATAGGAAACAGGTGCGCCACGGTCAAATAGTATACCTGGTGAGCTGATATAAAGAAATCACAAAGAAAACTTTAAAACACACACGCAATCAATGTTTTCGTGCATTAAGTCGGAAATCAGAAGTCAGGGTCCTGGTGTACGGATACGTCAGCCGCCGCACCAACACTGGACTCCCTGGACTGATAACCACACTCAATACGCTAAACATTATTGCTTCACATAGAAAAGATCAGAGTTCGCGGTAGAACCGAACTCCTTTGATACCAATTTGTCACGACCCGCCCTCGGGTCCGTGCCGTGACTACCCCAAGCCCGCCTTCCATAGGCCAGGGGCTGGCGACTAGCACCAAGGCGTAATTCCCGGTAAAAAGGAAAGGCATTGCCTTTGTAAAGTAAACAAACACCACAGAGAAAGCAAGCAGAATGTAAACACTAAGCAAAATCAGAGTACAACTGGAAGTGCGGAAAAGTAAAGGGGCCAGTATACAAACCCAAACTGAAAGTAAAGTACAACTCGAAAGGGAAAACAGCAACTGTAAGTAAAAGCCGCTACACCGAGCTGTCCACTGGAGATCCCACCTGAAGGGTGGGTACAGATAGCTCCACTGCTCCACGGGTCCCGCCGTCCGCTCCGAACACGTCCCGCCCAGTGGTCCACCTCCAGGTACCGTCCTGCTCTGCAAGCCTCATCCAAGATCAACGCTGTTCGTCGTCTGCAACCAACACAACGTAGTGCGGGCATAGCCCGTGCAGGGGTGAGTATAAGATACTCAGTAGGGACCCCGAGACCCCTGTAGGTCTCCCGAAATCCACAAAGGATAAACCACAAAGAAAAATACAAACACGAAGTAACAACCGACAATGCTTAGGTATATGCCCATACATATACCTAAGTCATCAATTTCAAATACGCTCCAACCTCCGAGCCCAAGTACAACTCAGTCCACACAGGAAAGTAAACGTATTCCACACAGGAAAGCAAAACGTAATCCACACAGGATAGCACAACACAATCCACACAGGAAAGCAATTAGGATTCAGCTCACACCAGGATTTTCATTATCAAAACTGTAACTGCTGAAGAGCCCCATCTCTGAAGTGTACAGTGGTCCTGTCACGACTCCGAGGTACTGCTCACTAACCTAAGACTGCTGAAGTACTCCTCCTGTCGAGTACCGCGGGTCTGCTGCCAACTACCGGGCGCTCCGTCCGCTGAGGGTCTGCTACCAAATACCGGGCGCTCACCCAAATAGCCTACAGAGGTACTCCTCCAGTCGAGTACCGCGGGTTTGCTGCCAACTACCAGGCGCTCCGTCCGCCGTGGGTCTGCCGCCAAACACCGGGCGCTCCGTCCACTGGGCTAGTCGACTCACTCCAAGTCGAGTCGGTCGAGCAGTCTTCAGGTCTCAGCCGGCTACACGGTCTCCGTACTCCGTATGCTCGTCTCCAGAATCGTGGGTCTGCCGCTACAACCAAGCGCACTACCTCTATCGAGTAAAATAGAAGGTTCAGCTCACACAGGTAAACTTCTTCGGATGACGGTGAAAATGATCATTGATCCATCTAAGTCGTCGGACCCACGAAGGATCGATAGGTACTAACCCCCGCAAAGACCCACACAGGATCGTAGCACTGTTCCACGTAGGATCGCTGAGTGCTGTAGTCGTCGTCGTCGAATCCACACAGGATCTCTGTACTGTCGTCGTCGCAGTCACAGTAGCAGTAGCAGTAGCACTAGGGTTCCCGCACACAGCAAGCTCGTTCGGAGGGTCCGCTCCACGAGCCGAGAGGCTGATACATCAACTGTCACAAAGTCCAGAGTTGATGTATCCAAAAGTTCCGTATCGTCAACAGGAACTCAACGCAACAGACGGCGCGTCGATCGGACGCCCGGTCTGAGAGTTATTGGCATTTTCGTCTCCGGGGCCCGGTTGGTTTTTAAGGCAAAACCAACCCGACCGTACTCCACTTGCGTCCAAACCTCGGGCGGAGTATGCCAAAAGATCCGTCTCACTAAGAGGAATACAACAAAGCTGACGACACGTCAATCGGACGTCCGTAGCTCAAGATATGAGCGTTTCCGCTCCGAAGGTCCGGTTGGTTTCGTGTACGAACCAACCCGGCCGAACTCAAAGTAATCCGAAACCTTGAGTGCGATATACCAAAACGACCGTCTCGATCCAAGGATCGCATCGCCGCTGACGGTTTGTCAATCGGACGTCCAGTCTGAAAGATATCAGCCTTTCCGTCTCACACCCTCCCTGGGAAACTTCCCAGGAGGTCACTCATCCTGATCACTACTCTAAGCCAAGCACGCTTAACTACGGAGTTTTAACCACGTAGGCTCCCGAAAAAGAAGGTGCGCCTTGAGTATAGTATACTGAAACGACCGTCTCAATCCAAGGATCGCGTTGCCGCAGACGGTTCGTCGATCGGAGGTCCGTGGCTCAAGTTATGGCCAAAAGACCGAAGTCGTCTCGAAAACGGGGGGGTCCGGGTCCGGGCCGACCCGGCCCGACCCCCCCTGTGTCGGCCCGAACCGGGTCGACCCGACCCGGGTCCGACCCGGCGCGGCGGCGCGGTCCGGCGCGGCGGCGCGGCCTGGCGCCGCTAGGGTCACGCGCGGGGGGCTAAGCCCCCGCTTCCAGCAAGGCGGCGCGGCTTAAGAGCCACGCCTTTTTGGAGACCGGCCCCCCCTCGTGGGGGCCTGCTTTGAAGGCAACCGGGGGGCCGCCTGCCCCCCTCAAGGAAACTGCCCCCCTCTCTTAAACGAGGGGGGGGTTTTGAGCTGGCCGGGGGAATTAAATTCCCCCTGCCTTTGACCTTCCGGCCGGCCACCTGGCCGGCCGGTTTTTCTCCAACCGGACCGGAAAATCCGGTCCCCTTTCCGGCTTCCGACGCCGGCGGCCCGGCGTGCCGCCGGTCTTCCCGTCTCGCCGCGGCCCGGAACCGACCGCAGTGTTCGTCGTCCGGCGCGGTGCGACGGCACCGCGCCCCTTCGCCGCGCCTTCCATTTCCCTCGACGCGGCGCGACGGCGGTGCGTTCTTGATGATTCTTCCACGGCACGGCGTGACGGCGCCGCGCAATATAATCGGGCGAATAACCGTGTGGTGCGACGGCACCTCACCACCTTGTTTCATCCGCAATATAAAACATCAAGAACGAAGGAGGGGGTTCGGCCGTGTTCATGCGGTCCGGCCCCCTCACGTTAAACAATAACACATATTTAAAAACCTCACGTTAGTCACGCTAGAACCACGAACAAGGATAAATAAATAAACAATTAACAACCACCCCTACCTTGGGTATAAGGTTCGAAGATTTGTCAACGTCCCGCGGAAGACAACGTCGCGGAGGTCTGGCGTCGCGGTAGTCGTTCGTCAAATCCGTTGACGAAGAGATACGCCCGAAGAGATACGTCGTTGGCAAAACTTCGTATGCCGATGAAGGAAGTCCGAGGAGGAAGCGGCGTTCCCTTTCGTTGACACGGAAGACGAAGAAGAGAGGAGCGGCGTTCTTCGTCGGAGCTTGAGCGTTCTTCGTCAAGCTTGAGCGTTCTTCGTCAAAGTTTGAAAAAGAAAGAAAAGCTCCCAAATCCTCACAAGATGGCTAAAGAGTTCTAACCCAACAAAATAAGATAAGAGCTTATTTTATTCACAAACTTAACAAAAGAATTTCAAAGGTTTGAAATTCAAAAAGGATAACTCCAAAATTAAATAACAATTGTCATGTCATTTAAAGAGGGGTTAAGGGAGTTTGAGAGAAGATGAAAAGTTTAGGGTTCTTGTGGGCCCCACCACACTCAATCCTCTCAAGGGAGGTTAAGTGGGTGTGGGTCCCACCCCTAACTTCCTTTGAGAAAAGTTAACCAACAAGTTTAAATAAAAATTTGTAATCCAAAATTTTTATTTAACTTATTCTAAACTCCCAAAAACTAACTCTCAACCCGAAATAAACGCAACCTCGGAAAAGGTATCCTTAAGCGAATATCGGCGCTGCGAGTTCATCGGTGCCCTCGGATTTCAATTCCGAGCACCGGATCAAAAGTTAGAAATTCCCGCTCGTTCGTTCACTGAACGTACCCGAGCCAAACTTTGGAAATTGATTCCGGGCACACCGGGCCTCGGAATCAGGTGCCGTCAGAAACCACACTCTTGTAAAATTCCAAAGAAAATTAAGAAAAAATTTCCCTTGAATTTTAAGGGTCTTTACAGGTAAGTTCCCCATCATTGAGTTGTATGAGAGATCCCTGTATGTGAAACAAATCATTATAAAATAATATTCAATTGAACAAGAACCTTCTAACATAACAGATTAAGAAAAGACAAAAGTGGACTCAATAAATGAAAATAAAAATATGAAAGAGCTTTAAAAGGATTATTTATAGAAGCCCCCCTAGAAAGAAGCCCCCCCTGCTGGACCCCCCTGGACAGCAGCCCCCCCACCCCCTGCTGGACCCCCCTGGACAGAAGCCCCCCTGGACAGAAGCCCCTCCCCCCTACTGGACCCCCCTAGACAGCCCCCTGCTGGACAGCAGCCCCCCCCCTGTTGGACCCCTCGGGACAGCAGCCCCCCCACCCCCTGCTAGACCCCTGCTGGACAGCAGCCCCCCCCCCCCCCCGGACAGCCCCCCCTGCTGGAGATCCCTGAACAGCAGCCCCCCTGCTGGACCCCCCTGGACAGCCCCCCTGCATATTAGGATGATCTCCTTGATGTATTGTTGGAACATATCGAATGTTGGGTCGGTTGGGACTGGCTAGTTTGTTGTGGTATTCCGTACATAAATGGAAGAAATTGGAAAGGTAACATGTAATTTTAGGCATGAAGGTAAGAATTTAATGGGTGTCATGACCATTTGAATATGTTAGAGGGTCATGACACATGAACTGGGCTTTAAAAATAATGACATAGTGGCTTCCAAAATAAAAAGGAATGATTGAAAATAGAATATGGGTAGGGTGAGGTTATCCTAGGTTTGTGCTAAAGGTCCCTATTCATAAGGATAGTAAACATATTTCCTGTAATCATCATCAAAATTTGACGATCCCATATTTATTATTTACTTTATATGGGCTGCAGTCAAATTATAATTCTTTTATCCTAAACTACACATGCTATAATTTTTTAGTATATTGATAGTGT